>JASDQU010190341.1:0-13993 GCA_032191745.1 Picea mariana
GATTAATCTCTATGGAATATCTTAAACCCTGTTCATAATCTGTAACCACCATAATTCGTTTATTTTCTCTTATACATACAGATATACTTGAATGATGTTTCACCTCTATATTATAATAAGGAGTCTTAAGCACACTTTTACTTGGCATCCTTACACTTCTTTACGCCACCCCTTACTCTTAAGGAGTAGATGAGCCTCCCTTAATAGAACCCTATATATATATATATAACTAATAAACTCTTACCACAAACAATAGGGGGTCTCATCATGAGCCAACCTACCATGATCATAGCATAATAACATAATTGTCATTCACACTATGGCTACCACACCAGGGCAATGGCCTTTGACATTTTTTTCATCAAAGGACAATGGGTGTCATCACGATATGGCTTGTTCACTTTATTTATAATCTAGTGAGTGGCACTATCACCATCTCGCTACCAAACTAGGATAGTGTTCTTTTTGGGAAAAGACGATTTAAAAATTTATTAAGGATACATGCTCATATTAGGATTAAAAGGAAACCTTAATTGAGGCAATGGACGCCTGCTAGAAGTAGTTTCTTTGCCTTTGGTATGGAAGTTTACCTTAAACACCAAGTTTTTGTGTGTCTCTAGATTTACTTTACTCAATAATGGGGCTATCATTTCGGCTATATTCAATAAACTCAGAAAGGTAACAACATTATGACCTATGGAATTTTTCAAAAAAATATGAACAAATTTAATTTATTTCGGCTTATTTATCCTTCAAACAATTTTGAGTATAGGTATAATAAATTCAAAATTCCCACGAAAGAGGACTAACGTTTAATGATTACCATTAAATATGTTGATTGAAAACTAATGATTATTCCCCATCGACAGTGGAAGTGCAATTATTATCCCTCACCGGAAATACCTACACTCATTACATTGCCCTACATTGATGGTCGAAGTCGACCTATATAGTAATGAGGGGAGTGGACGCTCGACAAACTTATCGATAAGATAGTACTGATTGTAATAAATGAAAACTTATAATTCCATTTTAAAAACACTTGTTGTTCTCTGATATTTTCTATTTTCGGTAATATTTTCTCCACGTTGGTCTAATCAAATCTGCTACCAGGAACGATAGTCATTCTCATTTTCTCACAAAAATGGGTGGTAGAAGTGTGCACAGGGAGCCAAAATTACTACAAGTTACAGAGCAGGAAAGAGAAATCCTACACCGTCTAGGGTGGACAAAGTATTTTAACCATTTTCAAGGATATGATACGAATGTTGTTCTTGAATTCTTTCAAAATTTGCAGGGAGAAATCTCCATAGTTAGAGACATACGAATTCAAGTTACTCCAAAAACCGTAGCTGAGGTAAAAGACCTCCCTAACATGGGTATTCATTGGATAGGAAGATATACAACACTTAAGGAAGCTATAGAATCCTTCATAGACCCTGGAGAAGAATTGGATAAGAAGGGAAAGGGACTTAACCCCAGTTCCCTTAGCAAACTATGGAAAGAACTAGAAGGAGTAATTCAGAGATACATCACCTATGATGGATGATACAACGTAATCCGACCATGTCAGCTCAAACTGTTGGCGGCACTCAAACAACAGTTAGTGATCAATCTACCTTTGTTTCTGAATGCCATGTTACACGAAGTTTCCTTAATAACACAAAAGTCCAAGGACCCTATTATTTTTATCAGTCGCCATGGAATATTTAAATTGATAGTAAATAACATACTAAGTCAAACTGAAGTGACCTAGGATAATCTTATTGAGGCCAATAGACCTCTACAACTGGAACAACCTAAATTATGTCAGGAGGATCCACCACAGGGAATTGAAGAGATACAGAGAGAGGGGGCCATTGCCCAATTAGACATTCCACCTCCTGAACCCAAAATTGAGACAGATGATGTCCAAATTACAGAAGCTTGGACTTCACAAACACAGGCATTAACGAAAAAAAGGAAAACAAGCTCTTGAAGAAAAGGGCTAAAAAGGTTGAGGTATTAAAACAGAAGGTGGGAAAACTCAAAGAAATTATTAAAGAATTAAGGAAGCATCTAGAACAAGCAGATAAGGCCCACAAAAGGAAGAAAAACAAAAGGCCCAGAGTGCAAGGAATAAATCCTCTTCCTAAATTAACAATCACTACAAATTTTGTGGAGACATAGACAAACCCTGAAGAAATAAGAATAGAAGTAGCAGCAACTCAGAATGTGGAAGTAATTCCTTTAGAAACACAAGAAATGATAACAAATATAGAAACAATTGATGTTGAGGTATAGAAAGATACCCAAGTCCTAGAAGAAACAGTTCAATTCTTAGAGTAAGATGCTACCATTAGGAGATTGGAGGAAGAATTGATGCAGTCCCAACAAAGCTTGATTCAAAACATAAATGAAATGATGACAATGACAGAGAATCATGCATCAAAGTCTTAGAAACATAGTTATATTATTGATATATTGGAGACAGAGCTAATGCAAGTTCAACAAGCATTAAATCAATCTAGAGATGAAATGGGTTCTATGAAAGAATATCAAGAATATCAGTCTCAGGCACATAATACCACCATTGATAGGCTAAAGGCAGAATTGGGACAAGCCCAGCGAGCATTGGCTCAACACAAAGATGATATGGTCACTATGGATGAACATCAAAAGGTGTTTAAACAACTGAAGAACATGTAAGCAACAAAAAGTCAAAATCATGCTAAGTTAACCAAGGCTCCAGGACATATAAAGAAGATACAAAACCGATTTGAAAAATCTTTGGAGAAAATCAAGGATATTTGTGATGTCTACTCTGATGTCATTAACTGCAGGGCTCCTACTACAAATTATATGTTATTCTTGTTGGAATGTTACCTACTGTTGAGGATAAAATCTATCAGAGCAGGTAAACTGATTACATTTACCATTGTCTCTTATTTTATTTCATGATTCAAATAACGGGAAGAATAGGTACAATACTTCCTATGTGAGTTGTACTTTCATAATTTCGTCTTAGAAGATGATAGGACAGATAACCTTGGTCCCTTTATTGGGGACATACATTTTCAAGAATTCCTATCTTTCACTAAAAACCAAGTTAGATGGGCTATATCCCACAAGACTTTTATGCATAAAGAAACTGGGCTATATCTCTGGGTCAGAGGAGAGCCCCCAAAATCTTTTCCATCCATTATGCAACACAAAACATTCATGAAAAGGGAAGGGGTGACAAACTCTTTGGCTCCCACTCATTTATAGGTTGTAAGATTAGGCCTACCATATTTTAGGGCACTCAAGGAATAATCTCTCCTGCTGCTCAGCTAAGATGGGATGTCTCCCCAAAGGAGGTTAGGGTTAGGGAACCGTTTTGTTACAGAAATTTCTTCACAGTCACTTTTCGAGTAGAAAGGTATGCAAGAATGTTCTTGGATGGATGATCTTGGATGAGGGACCTTCCTGGATTGGGTGTATATATAACCCCCCTATTCTTTGTTATCCTCCAGGAGAATATCAAAGAGACTATTAGATCAATAGGAAAGGGAGGAAGCTTCTTTTGGAGAGCTAAAATGTAAAAATGGTTTTAGGATACCTGGTGACCTACTTCTCCTCCCTATAGCCTCACTGCCTTACATGTGAAATATTTTATTGCATGAGGACATGCAAGAAGGTAATATGGGGGGTATTTTGGGTTATGGAAAAGGTACAAATATCTTCCTTATTTCTACAGTTCATGATGTAATCTTGATTGAATTTTCAGTTAATTAGGAATAAATAGGATAGGAAATGGTTAATATGTCTCCTATTGTCATTATTGAAATTATATTGAATAGATTCTAAAATATGGTTGGAATGGTTTTGATTTTTCTATAGGATTGAATAAATATTGCCAAACCCGAGATAACAAAAGGAGATCTTGAAGATATATAAGCTATTGGAGGTTGAGGACTTTTGGCACAAAGTAGTTTTGAAGATGATTGAGTTTCTATATTGTAATTTTATAATAGCAAAGCAATCTTGAGGATATTTCGATCCTCAGGATGGCTTGATTTGCCCAAATTGTTGTAATATATAGAGGGTAATAGATCCAAAAAGGATATAGGAAGAATTGCATCTAAAGTATTCAAAATTTAGAATTGCTCTGTGCAAGAATTTTTTGTAAATTTTATACCAACTATGGAATCAATAAAAGCTTCGATGATTTTTACCATTTCTACATACTGGGTTTCTAGTAGTAGTGCTTTTGAGGACCAAGGGCCTAGCCTGAAGGAGTTATTGTTCGATCTATAATCGTGTCAGTTTAATCTATGTTTTATGATTTAATTTTCTTTTGCAATAGTTAATATGATTTCCTAAGTGTGCTAATATGCTATTTTCATACCAAGGGTAGATATTTCCTTCGGGTATGAATGATTGTTGCTCAAATCTCCATTGTTGTAGTTTTCTACTTGACAGTTCCTCATATTTTCATATGCATTGTTTCATTTACTTAGATTCACTATTGTTGTTCATTTTAATTAATTTACAATTGGTGTTCCTTTAGGTTAGTTTAAAATTGTTGTTCCTTTCCATTAAAGTTAGAGTTGTTGTCCCTTCCAGTAAAGTTATATTTGCTACATCTTTCGATTAGACTACAATTGTTGTTTCTTTTCACAGATAGATTAATTCGCTATTTCCTTTTCAGTAATGTTATTTCCCTTCCAATAATGTTATTTCCCTTCCATTAATTTGATTCGTAGTTGATATTTAACTTTACAAGTCTTTACTTAGATTCAATTCCTGGTTTTCAGTTAAATGAATTCGACAGATTAGTTAATTCCTTTTTATTACATGACATGTTAGTAATTAGATTTCAATTCCATTAATTTTCATAATCTTTAAGTGAATATTTGAGGAACTTGATTGTTGATAAACTCAATTCTTCTTTAACTACATGATTTTAGCCTCTACAAGCTATCTGCATAAACTTTGTTGATATTCTTGAAATAAAAGATGAATCCTCAGGTTGATAAATTAATGTTAAACTAAGGTTGTTTTTAAGAAATCTTTAGACACCAACAAATGTGCCATGGACGGTTGTGTGGTCCTCTAGGAAGAATATCCACTCTAGGTCCGAGCCCTGGAACCTGCTCGAAAAGGAAACTGCAAAGAATAGAGGCAAACTCAAAGTTTTGCTTACTCCCCTATTTTCACTCTGTCAACTAACCTTTCATATTGGTAAACAGTGAGGTACACTAGTCATAGACAGTGGGTATCGCACACTCTACTGCGTAAAGCATAAGCAGCCTTGATGCTTGGTGCAAGGAAGATGAACCTATAATCCTAGTCAATACAAGCATGATGATCTTCAGGCTTAGGTTATTTATTGCCCGGACAGGGATTTGACTTCCCATCTTGGGAGTCCCCACTACACAATAGCAAATCAATATACTCCTTGATCTTGATCCCACTTCTTGCTCCACCTGACATGAAGTTTACAACCTCTCCTTAGCGTGATAGACCGGTCAAAAAGTAGATGTCCTCTACTTCGATCCTCAATGGTTGTCCATTGAGGAAAAATCTTTTTCTATCAGGATCCCAGTAACCCACCAGCATCTCCAACAACCTCACTTGGGCCCTCATTTGTTTGAGATCCCAAAACTTATACAAGCCACATCATTTTAGATCTTCTTGAGTCACTATATCTCGATCCACAACTGCATATACCTCCTCATGCTCTCACTCTCTCCATTCAAGGACCACTCTACAAAAGAAAATCAATTTTTGAGTTAAAACCCTTCTTTTTTGGTCATTTGTGTACCTGTATGCAACTTCCTTTGCATATAATCGCATATAGGGATACATATATGCACCATGTGGTTCACACATAGGTGTATACTTCTTTGTATACGCGATCTAAACAAAGGCAGCCAGTGTACATCGAACTTCATAATTTATGCCCTCAAAAACTAAAAAATTGGAACATATTTCAAAAATGTAATCTTCTGAATTTGAAGATAATGAGATGTAGAGTTACCTGATCCAGATGGTTCATGATTTTGTTGCTTGATTCTCCCGATTCGTCGTTTGAATCTCAGAGGTATTTTGGTCCAAATTGCACTATTTGGGTAAAAATCAAAATGATGCAGTATTTTTTTATTTTATTACTATTTATAAGCTATTTTTACCCACTTTCTATAGTTTCATGCCATTTTTTCACCTAATGGACTAATATAAACGTGGCTTTGAGCTGGCTTTTGTAGTTTTGACTCAGTTTTCTTGCGGATTTCAATGTTATGATTGGTCATTCATCACCTCGAGTAGGTATTTTCATTAGCTAGCATATAGGATAGGTATCCACTTCATCGTGCATTTTTTCATTATCCTTCTACTATTGCTTTTTACGCCTAAGGTATGAACCCATTTGTTGTGACACAAAACCTTTTGTCTACTATAAGTAGTGTTGCTAATAAATGGTAGAGACTTACCAAACATGGGTGCCCTAGTTAGATACTCTTTTTCATTTGATGTCCATGCTGAGTTTTTTCCTTAGGACCGAAAGTCCATTTTAACTTGATACATGACTTTATGATGAGCCTCATTTCTCACTCATGCACATGCGGCCTTATTCCCTACGGACTCCCAAAAAATGAGTCTTAGTTAATCTCTTTTTCGACTCATCTAAAAAACCAAAAATATTGCCGAGTGATTTGTCCCTTTCACACTTGTTAAATTGGATTTGAAAGGTCATGAGTCTTAGTTAAGCTCTTTTCTGACTCATTACCAAAAATAGAAAAGGTCACCGAGTGAACTTGTCTTTTTCACACTCATAAATTGGATTTGAAAAGATGTCTATTTGGCACAAGTTTACCCCTTTTTCACACCAAATAGACTAAAAGACATAAAAAATGACATTTTTTGGCATTAATTTGTGATTTCATCTCATGCTCTTGCTTGCAGTATTGAGCTTTTAGACGGTTCTCGCTTTCGTTATAAACTGTTGCCTAAGCAATTTTTTCATCCTCAACCAACTTGAAGAGCCTTGTTTATATCCTTCGCAATTTGACACCCTATACCCTAGAGGGAACATCACCCCGAGTGTCCATATCCCACATGCATTTCCTTGCATTGATCATAGGTAAGTTCCACTACTGGAACTAGTTTTGCTTACTTGCGACACTCATTTCCTCCTATGTATCATAGCATTCATTTGGTATGAAAAAACAAAAAAAAAATGGGGATGAAGGGAGTACTATATTATATTTGGCAGTAGTCATGTTGCCTTTGAATAGAGCACAAAGCTATTGAGTCCATGTGTCATCATAATTTTGGGTTTAGCATGGCCTTAGGAAGTTGATATCATTACAGAGTTTCTCTACCGACTGGTTACTCTTCCAGTCCCTATGGAGAACATTATTGATTCCTTCTACATCTAATAGTCACATCATTGGGTCTATGCTATTGAAGTCTACCGTATGTCTCATGTTCTTTTTCAAAGGAAGTTTAGCAACCTGTGTCAGCCATTCCTTAGAAATATTGAATTTTCATGTCATCCATACCCTTAATTTGTCTTAGAATCACATGATACTATGGTCTTATCATGCACCTTGTCCCTACTTTCATCATTGGTAGGTCACCTTGAACCCAACAATCAACATTTCATCATTGGTCATTGACTGGGTGGTTTCCCTTATGTTCGAAGACAAGACATCTATTCACACTTTGGGATTCGGTCGGTGTCTTGGATTCCATTAGCCTTATTGGTGGTTTCCTCACCTTTGTCAGCAATTTCCATCATTGGTTGTTATTCAGAGGGTATTTTTCGTGTACTGCTTTACTTTGGCACACGCAAAATATGCATAGGGTCATTGGTTTGTCAACATGTTCTTCATCCGATCTCCACCAAATTATGAATCTCCTGCTTTGTTCCTCGTGCTGACTTATGAGAGATGCCTTAATTCTCTCCTTTCAGTGGGTCTTTTTCCATCGACTTGAGCTCATTTATTCTGGATATGGGACCTATATTTTTATGAGTAACTTGAGGCTTGCAATCATTACTAGCAGGCTCTCTTGCCATTAACAAATGGGAATACATCAGTGTCTCCTGATCAATGGATTCCTCAAGTGTTTGACACCAAATCCTTTATTCACACTTTTAGGAATGTACTCGGTACCTTGATATTTAATTTCATTATCGGTAGGTTGTCTCGCGTTTGTTAATGTTATACCTCAATGACTGATAATCAAACGATGTCTCATTTTGTTTGACCTCAACTCCTTTATTCACATTATGTAGACTTGCACCGCTGGCGAATAATGTAGAAGACATGAAGACAACACTATGTGGCCACAACTTTTCTGAGTTGTTGCTTCCTTTTCATTGGACTAGTACCTATATGACTTCAATGATCATTGGAGATCAGATTGTAGTCCATGGTATACAGATATCTTTAGATCGATTTTGAGACTGGTTTCACTGGGCCTTGTTCGTGACTATGATATATTTTTTCATGTAACCACATTTGTATTTTCCTATCCATGGCCACAGACACTTATTTGGTATATTTTTCACATGGATTTGCAGTGTATTCTTGGAAACCATGTATGCAAAGTGAGTACAAAATGTAATGAGCAATTGAGTTCGTCCAATTGGTTCTCTACCTCTCCACTTTTGGGTTATTTATAATCTATTTTGGACATCACAGATACTCCTCTGATCTCACACATTAGGGGGCATCTATTATAGAAATCTTTGCCTCACCATTTTTATCTTTCACAGAGGGCCTTTTTCCATTTCCCTATGTAGACTTGTCATCCCTTTTTGATGAATCCAAAGCTAAAAATACATATTTTTCCGCATTTGCAGGCCCTATATACTATACACCATATGTATACGTAGGTTGCTTCACTAAAACCCATGTACATCGGGATTTGTTCCAGAAGATACAAAAATGGAGTTGGGTTTCCATGTCACGAGATGAGATGTCTGATCCTTGGCCTTCCGTATACTAGAAATGTTCGGACTCGGCCCTTCAGTTGCATTCTGAAGGCTATAAAAGAACAATTTTGAGCTATGGAAAAGAGGAGAAATCATTTAACATTAAGGGAAAAGTTACTCTAGATAAATTACTTCATATTAAGTCAGCATCCTTTTGTTCCTCAAGTCTAAACACAGTATTTATCCCCCAAGATCTTTCCCTATCCCTATTGTTGAGAGAACTTCATTGTCTCCCTTATATGAGCTTGCCTTTGGTCGAGGATTGAAGTGGTGGAGGCCTAGTTGGAAGGAACTTGGTTTCTTGGTTTCGAACCATGCTGACACAAAAGTGTGTAATGTTATCACTTCTATTGATCATTTATTAATAGAAATAATCCTTTCCCATCCTATTGGTATCGTGAAAATATATGATTATTATCCATGGGCATGTTTGTAATGTTTATTAATGGATTATGTTATCTGATGTGATAACCCCTTTATATTATCACTATATACTTGCTCTACTTGTTTTTTGAGAACTTGTTGCAAGTATAAAGCTTTGGGTCAAAGTGCTCAGCGATGGAACATCATCAAACGTTGGATCGAGGTAGGCCTCTTTCTTATTTTTCACATTGGTTTATATATCATATGTTGGAATTGAGTTGATTTCTGCAGTCATACTTGTTTGCTGTGGTCTACCCTGGCCATAGAGAGTCTTTCCCTCGTAAGAGAAGGATTACCTGATTCAATAAAAGACAAATTGGGAAAATGTTTATCAGTAAAAGAACTATGGGATAATATACATAATGTCTATTTCTCTTCCATCATAAAGTTAGAGAATTCCAAAGAAGATGCACGTATAGAACAAGAAGAAATATGTTCATCATGTCAGAAAGATTCAGAAGAAGAGTGTGAAAAGGCATAATTCAATTACATAGAAGAATTTCTTAGTGCAATGGAATGTTTACAAAATGAAAAAAGGAAAATCAAGTAACTCCAAGAATAACTAAAGGAAAAATAAGAATATCATAACACCAACTCCAAAGAAGTTGAGAGGATGATCATAATGCTAAAAAATCATCTAGAAGAAGACATAAGTATTGAAGAAAGTCTCAAGGATTAGAAGGAGTGTATGGAAGCCAAAATAGTAGCACAAAAGGAAGAAGTGGAAAAGAAAGAGAAGATGTTGACAGATCATCTCAAGGAAAGAAATGAAGATTTAAATCAGCTTGAAGAAGAATTCAGTCAACGAGAAAGAAAACTTGAAGAATATATAATCACCTTGAAGGTACAACTTGAATAAGAAAACAGAACAAAACAAATCATGAAGTCTCAGATAATAAAGAAATAAGAATAGGTTGAGAAGCTTGAAGAATAAGTTGTCACACTAAGAGTCAAAGTCATCAAGATCAATATGAATACTAAAGAAAGAGAAAAATTTACATCATCTAAAATGAAAGTTGAAGAGGAACACTACAGGTCGCTACAAAGGAAGAGTGAAGATAATCCTAAGACTTATGTAGAAGTCATTAAAGGTTCAATGAACAAGGAAGAATGCAAGCCCTAGAAGAAAAAAATTCTAGAAGTGTAGAAGACTCAAGAAGAAGACCCTACACATTCAAACAACAAATAAGGTTAACCCATAATGAAGGAGTTAGGAGAAAAGAAGATTGTGAACAATGAAAGAATGAATTTAGAAGGACTACATCATAGAGAAAATCATCTACCCCCTGGTATCAAAATTTCTTTTATGGTTATTGTTTTTATTGTACTAACTTTGGACATAAATTTGTAGATTGCAGAGCATATTGAAGAAATGTTCAAGCAAGAAATGCTTATGTGGCCCCACTTAACATTGAATATTACAAATGCCATAACTATGGACACATAGCTCATGATTGTAGAAGCATTATTGATAATTCTATGAAAGATAAAACCAATATGAGGTAAAATAAAGTATGGAAAAGAAAAAAATAACAAGTAAATGACAAGAAGATGAATGAAGGACACACAAAAAGAATACTTTCAAGATTGACAATAGTAGGAGAACAAGAGAAATCTACATGAAATGTCAGATACAGGATGATTTAGAGAAGAAATGGAAAACAAGAATAAAAGGTAAATAAAGACCAGGTCCCATAGGTCACAATATTCACAGTAGTACCATCAATAAAAGAGGAACGGGTTCAATAGATTGTACTTTCAGGAAAGATCAATCCATAAGTAAAAAGGAAGAAGTTGGAGTTCAAGAAGTGTTGGACATATTGTCATTGATGTCAATAGTCGATGTGATAATCTCTTGTTAATGATGAATTACCACATATGAGATTCATTGGTGTCAACAAGTATACCAGTTAGCAGAATATGTCAAACAATATGCAGAGATCGAAAGAGTAATCTCAGAAGGAGGAGTGAACATTTTGAAGATGAAAAGATCAGAATGGAAAACGTAATATGTTAGAAAATGTAGAGATAGGATGAAGAAATTTGTGATTATTTTTTATCATGATAGGATCAACAATATTCCAATGATAAAATCTCTAGAGGGTTAGTGAATCAATATCAAAACTCAGAAGGAAGAAGTGCATTGTAGAAGTATCATCATGATCGATGAAAATATTGAGAAGTCGACTAATGCATAGGAAAAGGTGAGAAGTATCAGTAGCTGTCTAATCAAGGAAATTGACGGTGTTGATCATCTCATATAATGGATGACAGTCATATGAGTTACCATGAGCTGGAGGATTGTGACCATCATATATGCAATCCATATCAATGGTAGGTATAAATTGCAGAGATTGGAAGGAGAATTAAACTACTCACTAGTTACAATCCCACAATCCATCTAGATCATCAGATATCATAGCTTCAAATATATACGACTGTGGTTGATCTAACAAACAACCAATTTGAGTCGGATTAAACCTTGATCGTCAGATATACAATCGCCAAATCTACGGCAGGGATGAATTGCACAGATCGAAAGGATAATTAAATATCGTGCTAGTTCCAATATCGCAATTAGTCAGGACCATCTGATCTTATAGCTTCGAAGATAGACAATTGTGGTTGACTCACCAATAGCGCACAACTTTTAACTGTGGAGTTTGAGTGACGAGTTAAATCATTCGCAATTTGTGGTTCTGCAATCATCTATGATCGTGGATCTACTTCAAGAATATTCATAATTGCTGGATCCCTTTTGAGTGGAAGGATAGGATAATCTAGCAAAGTTTCATCGTAGAAAGATCAAACCATTGATCTAATATCTTGATCAACAAACACCATTTGTTTCGGGTCTAAAGTTGTGAGGAGGTTACGCTCTAGAAAGTATGATATTTGAAATTACCGAAATGTGAATTTTCGTCAGCCGTTGGATCATTTCAAAGTGGAAGGACAGGATAATCTAGAAGAGATGCATCACTGAAAGATCGAGCCAATGATATAAGTTCATGATCGATGAACAACATTTAGTTCAGATCTAAAGTTGCGAGCAGGTTACGCTCCAGAGAGTTTGATATGTGAAATAGATAAAGCCTGAAAATACAAAATGAATAAGGACTGTCGGATTTGGAGGACATATGAGAACCGTTGGATCAAGGTTGTTGGTGAGCATACCACATCAGGAAGGATGTGTGGCAGACCACGTCAGCAAGGAAACGTGGTAGACCACATCATAAGACCTTGTCAGAAAAAGGGCATATGGAAGACCATGTCAGCAAGGATACGTGGTAGACCATGTCAACAAATACACATGGCATAATCAGATTATGAAAAGAGTCAAGAGGAATTTGGTTTGTGCCATCTCAATAAGTGACGTAAGCAAGTTATATCACTTTGGGAGTTTCAAATGTCAAAAGTCATGAAGTCCCGAAGGACGAAGTTTCGAAGTTACTCTCAGTCGTCGATCTGAGATACGCTTCAGATACTATCCTGACCGTTAGATCAAGGAGATGAACATGTGTCACACTGAGAGATTTAGGCGATGTCAACAAGAAACTGTGACAGATCATGTTAGTAGTCTACGTCAGCAAGGACACATGGCACATTCAGAAAATGACAAGTGTCAAGTTGAAATCAAAATTTCAGGTATGTGCAAATCATGAATTTGAGTGACACGTGACAACATCTTGGATTGTTACACGTCATCCAGTGATGCAAGTAAGTTATGCCACTTCGAGATTTTTTATTCAGGAGTTTTACCACCAACACTTGCCCAAAGTCATGTAGTCCCGAATGCCAAAGAAACGAAGTGGACATGAGATGTTGAATCTGAAGATCACTTCAGGAGCATTCTCAGTCGTCGATCTACTATAGGGGAAGGATAGTGTAAGTGTAAATTTTAAACAATAGCAAGTGGTCTCCACTATCTTATGATTGACTCAACAGGTGATCACTCCAGAGGAAATAACAGGTTGAGATTTGAAATCTCCAAAGTCTGGAGACCCAAAGGAGATCTCGACTATTAATTCGAGAGGGACATGCGTCAGCCCCAAAAGATTGACATACGAAGGAAAGAAGGGGTTGAGACTTAAAATATCATAAGTTCATAGAACCAAAGGACATATCGACCGTTGATTTGATGTTCGGTTGAATTCTCAATCGTTGATCAAAATACAATGGAAGGATAGAGTAATCATAATAGATGAATTCGTGGAATAAAAGGTGGTCATCCATCTCATTTCTTGATTAATTCCCAGTCTTTGGATTAATCAATGAAGGATAGATGTAAGAATCGAATATGACCATTGATCCAGTTCCATGAGATAATGTGAACCGTCTGATCTGTTCGATGATATTCTATTCAGGATATTTGAAAGGTTGGAAGTCACAAAGATCAGAAGGGAGAAGTTTTAAAGTTATGACAATCATCCATTTCAGGAGAATGAATCGTGTTCATTGAATTGATAAGCACTCAGGCACTCATCTCGCCTCACATGAGGTCACCATCGTTGGTCATATGGTAAAGAGATTTGAAAGGCAGAAAGAAATGCGTCACTCAAATTGTTAAGCCTATGGCTCTACGCCATTGATAATATGAACATGATT
>JASDQU010190342.1:2301-20209 GCA_032191745.1 Picea mariana
TGTGATCATTTGTTCTAGTTCTTGAGTGTCTTTTTTCTTATCTAGTTCTGCTTGTAGTTTCTTGTTTTTCTTCTTTTCTCTTCTGATAACTTCTATGGCACTCATTAATTCTTCTTGGAAGTCAACTTCTGCCTCTTCAATTTCTTCTTCATATGCTTCTTTATATTCTTCTTCGAAGTCTTCTTTATCAGAGTCTTCTACTGCCATGAATAGAACTCTCACTATTTCACTATCACTGACTTCATCTTCATCTGATGATGAGATGTCTTCTTTGGTGCAAAATTTTTTCTAGAAAACTTTCTTTGTAGTTCTTTTACCTTTATATGTTTGTCTACCTTTTGAGTAACCTTAATCATTTCTCTTTTTCTTATGAGGACATTTGATAGCAAAATGACCAATACCATCACAATTAAAACAAATTAAAGGAAGCTTACCTCTATACCTACCGTTGGTTCCCTTGTTCAGTCTTTTGATGAAGTTGGCCACTTCTTCATCATCTTCCGAGACGTCACTGCTGCTACTATATTCTTCTTGTTCCTTTTTCTTTTTCTTTGATCTTTTGGATGATATGAAGGATGCTTCTTTTACATCTGGATTTTCCTGTTCAATTCTCATGTCATATGCTGTGAAAATTCCATACAGTTCATCCATTCTTATTGAGTTTAGATCCGATATTTCTTCTAGTGCTGATATCTTAGGGTTGAATCTCATAGGAAGAGATATTAGTAACTTTTGAACAATTACAAATTCTTCAATTTATTCTCCCAATCCTATGATTGCATTCATTGTTTCATCGATTCATAAGATCTAGGCTGTGATATATTCATCTTCCTTCATTTTTAGTTGTTCGAACTAGCCTCTATAAGTTTGAATATTTGCTGCTTTGACTTTTGACTATCCTTCATAAAAATTTCCAAGTTTGTCCCAAATCTCTTTAGCCGATTTACAATGTGCAACTTTGGTGAATACCGTATCACTGAGATCATTCGAAAGTGCATTTTTGGCTTTGGAATTATTCTCACCAAGTTTCACTGCTTTGTCATTTGTTGGTGGCACTGTTGGTGCTATGTATCCATCTACAATTGATTTCCAAAATTGAAATCTATGTGTCTGTATATATGTTTTCATCCTTATGCTCCAAAAATGATACTTTTGTCCATCAAACTATGGTATTCCAGTTTTATACGAGTTGGTACTCTCCATGATCTACCATTCAGTCGTTAAACTAATTTTTGAAGGAACCTGCTCTGATACCAATTGTTGGATTACTGAGAGGGGGGGTGAATCAGTAATAGCATAATTATAATCCTTTTTCTTCAAATGTTATATCAATGTAGAATTATTATCCAATAATGAGCAGTAATAAATAAACAATCACACACATACATAGTACACCAGTGTTTTATGTGGAAACCCAAATCGGGAGAAAACCACATAATGCTTTTTCTTATATGCCTTGAAGAATTACATTCATTGGAAGCACCAAATGCCTTTGTTTTCCAGCTGCAACTGGAAGGAGGCTCTAACCCCCTAGTTTCTCAGGCTACAACCTGAGGGAAATTCCAACTCCCCAATTCTATGGCAACAACCAGAAGGAGGCTACAACCCCTTATGTTCTCCGGTTACAACCGGAAGGTGGCTACAACCACTTGTCCTTGCCCCATCCTGCCACCCTGAAGTAGAAGTAGAATGATGCAACCACTATCACACTATCTCTATGAGATATACCGTTGTAAACCTGTACCAATAAATCTGAACCATGCATCAACCATGCATCAACCTGTAATCAACCTGTACCATAAACAAGAGCATCAACCATGCACCAACCTGTAATCAACCTGTACCATAAACAAGTGCATCCAACCATGTACCAAGTATTTACCAATCATGTCTCAACTAATCATCAAATATGACTCATCAATATGTACCAACATCATCAGCTATACATCTCATGTATGTGCCAACTCATCAACTACTTGTCTCGACCATGTACTCAACATGTACCTCAACCAAAAGCCCTCATCAATTTCATAATCCAAATATGATTTGTAGCTCTATAATATACCTAGTGTATATGATCACATTCCTTCAAACCTTCCTTAAATTTAACAACAAGACACAAGCATTTTCATCAAACGTTTCTTTAGTCTCACATACCTAGTTTTGGATTAGTCAACAACGCTAACTTGAAGTAATAATAAATTTGAACCTGTAATGTATAAAGATCTGAAACTAATACACAATGTTCTTTAGTTTGTTTTATGAAATTCCTCCAGGTTTCACTACTTGGAACCTCTCAGAAAAGGAGTTATAGCAAAAATGACATACCTTGCTGAATTCTGGCTTATTCTAGAGAGCGACCTTGTAGAGCGTTCCCCGCATGAAATGTTCATTGAATTGATATTAAAATATTACACAACATACTAGAGACTGTACCCTAACTAACACATTTGGTCGCACTAAATTTGGATCTATTATGAAGAATTTATGATGTGTTTACCCGAAACACCTGTTTTTGACTAGTTTCAGGACTAGCCAGAAACCCTATTTTCCATGTAGTGTAACTCCCAAAATAATACGACCCACAAGATGAATTGTTTACCACATATACTTGGGTATTTTTTCTCAATGGAATAGTAATTTCATGGTCTGAATCATTATAGAAAATTTTTTATAGCAAAAATGGTGAGATGACCCGTAAATAACATACCTTACAAAGCACCATCAAAAGAATTTATCCTTCTTTGCATTTCAGCCATGTTTTCTTTACCTTCCCTCAGAAATTTGGCTCAGATATCCTTGGTTACCTAAAAAACCTATAGATATTCAATATTCTCAAGTGTTATTAAAATAAGAGAGCCTTGCCTCTTATTTATACTCTCCAAGTAGCTTCCTTAAAAACATCTTCTAGGTCACTTGGCCCACTTTCCTTATTTTAGGGTTATCCCATTTCTAATTTCTCCATTGAATTTATCATTGAAATAATTTATTTTGTATTCAATTTGAATTATAATACACTCATCACTTCACTTTATTATTTACCTTTTAAAATCTCTTAAACCACTTTGACTACTTTGACCTTTTGGGGCTTCTAGATGACATATGAGGGTCCTCCAACTTCGTAAGGCCATAACTCTCAAACCGTGAGGACTTATGTGACATTCCACATACCACAAGAAATGGAATGACATGTACTATCCATATCAAATAGTATTACCTTCAAATATAGCGAAAATCATACCGTTATCCATAAAAAAAAACTTGGGTCCATTACCCAAACCTGGGTTCTCCAACTTCACATGGTCATAACTCTCTAAACGTGAGGAGTTATGTGACATTCTACATACCACCGGAAATGGAATGACAAGAAATATCCATATAGGATAGTTTCCCTGACAAATTCACTGTCCTTCATCTTATTATTCCACAATTGAGCATGGGTTCTCTTACTCTGCAAAGCGTCTTCCCGTGAGGGCTTTCACCATAAGGGGATCACTTTGGAGTTCATCCATATTTACTTCTTATCAACCATGAAAAAACAATAATGAGTCATATTTAAATCAAACAATATTGGGTCCATTACCCAAAACATTTTGCTACGGGGCTTTCTTCAAGGGTTGACATCAATGACAACCAACCTTAATCAACAGGAGAACTAAGGTAGAACCTAGGTCAACCCACACATCCAACAACTAGAATATACTACTTGATGGAATGAAGGGTAGTGAGATTCATCATTCATTTCCCATGACACTTTTTCATCCTTGCATGGTGCATCTGGATCATCATACATTGAATCTTCTTAAATATTGGACATGGAAATTTGCAATCATAAGATCAATTTTGTCAATTTTAATGATAGTTTCGTAATTTCTAGGATTATTTGGGTTTTCTCAATTCCTTTGAACATTTCTGTATCACTGGCCCTTTATTCTCTGGTCTTTTTTTACCATGTATTTACCAAGGATTTGGAACCCCACAAATCTCTGTCAAAGTTTTTGCATGTCTAAGGAATTGTATTCTTTTTCTTCTAGCAGGGAGTTGTACTTGACATACTCACTTCCATTGACATTATATTCTCCCAAAATTTATTTCTCGATGTGGACAAATGGGAGAAAAGACATACGGAAAATGAAGTGGAAGTAGAGGAGTTATGAATGATAAATACAAACATAGATCCTATTTTTAGTAAATATGAGAAAATAGACAGTCACATGTGTCAATATTTTCTAAATAATGCCTATTTTTATTAGAATCAGTTGCACCATCGAGGGAATTTTTTAATCAACATTCAAAAAGTATAAGAAGGACATTGGGGACTTCATTTGAGGGGGTAGATACAGGTTGGGAGAGTGTAATGTCCCCATATTTGGATTCCCCTTCTTTACAGTTGGAGGTCACCTTATGGGTTTATGTTATACTGGCCAGAGGAGTAAATCGTGGTTAACAAGGGGCTTGGGAAAATTTGAGTTATATGAGGCCCAACCTAGTCTATTTATCTTATTTCATCATTCAKATCACTTCCATACAATTMTTTCTTGGTTTCATGGCATTTCGACRATTCCATTAAATAAAGGGTATTATTGAGTATAAATTAATTAAATGCATTAAACGTGTTATGTGGGTCATATTTTTAGAGGGAACACCTTCGTGTAATAGCTCGTTGGAATCGAGACGAAAATATATAAAGCTTGGGATGGTGAGAAAGGAACTTCTGACATCTGGSAATTTCTTTAAGGACAATTAATCACTTTTCGGTTTTAAAAAGGGTCAAAAAGTGACTTTTAATTTTTAAGTAAAAATTGGAGGGAAAATAAGGTAAGGGTTTGATTTGGTCAAAAGGGGAAAGTTCTAGAAGGAATGGAAGAAGAATACAAGGAAGGGGTAGCTCCTCGCTTGGACATGATGATTTGATCTCTCATTGAGGAAGTGCTCTTGGAGCCATTGTTTCGTTAGGGTTTAGTAAAACCCTTCCACTATTGGTTTGGCTTCGGTGGTGCAATATCCACCCTAGATAGTCAAGAGGGGATTCCATCTAGGATTTCCATTGGATCTTACATTTGGGGTTTGGTTTTGAGTTAGAGGTATCATCTTGCGCAGGAGATAACAAAGCTTTCCATAGGAGGCCGATCTCATATTTTTCAAGTACCATGAGGGTTTTAAGAAATCATAACAGAAGATATCCTTGCTCATCGAATATGAGGGTCCTGCGAGGTCCCTCTTGATGCTTATCCTTGTCCCGCAAGTATCTCTACAAAATGAAGATATCTATAGGAGGGTTTCGAGAGGCATCCTCTTTGGTTGAATGCGATGGTCCTGTGAGGCCCCGCTTGCTACCCAGTCTCATCCTGCAAGGACCTCTGTGAGGGGTTTTGGCGGTCGCCATAGGACATTTTGGTTAGATATGTGAGATTGGAATGTTATTTGCAGAGTGGAAAATGCCGGGGAATATCGTTATAGGGCTAGGAGATCCTTGGAATAGTGACATCATTTATTAGCATAATTCCAGGTTTTTGTTTGAGTTTGTTGTGTTTGTTGAAGTTGTTACAACAACCACTAGGGTTTACTATTGTTGTATTTCCAATATCCATTTATAATAAAGAATGCCAATTCTTCCACTTCTATCATTTGTGTACTTGGATTAGTGATGTTCTTAACAAAATTTCACTGGTTGTAATGCATGAAAAATGTTTGTGAAAAGTCTTATATCATATTGTGCATAAATTATATATGAGTGCAAACTATTTAACAAAGGTACAAGACCAACAAAAACATAATTTACACAACAAAAACACTAAAACCCTTGCCCAACATAATCGGGAATATTACAGAGAGGATTTTGTCACGTCATAACTGTGTCCTCTGTAATGATCCCAAGGGGCCATTTTGTAAACCTTTGATTAATGAACTCTTTTGGATTCATTTCTCAGTATTAACATGGCCTTGTTTTTCCTTCTTTTTATAGTGTTAAGTTTCTTTTACTTTTCACACATGTTCTTTATTAGTTTGCAGATAAGATTTATATATATTGAAGATTATCAAAATTCAATTTGTGTTACATTGGGTTTTGGTTGTTTTTGTTCTATATGAAGTATTCATGTGAAACAAAGAATGCAAACTTAAGGATTTTGAATCCTTTTCAACCCTTTTGTTCTGTACTTTTATGTATATATACTTATATACCTGCAAGTTATATATATTTAAATGTTAATTGCTAAATGAATTGTTATATTCACCTTAGATACCTATTTATTTGTTGGATTCATTGTTTGAAATGCCCAACAAGACCATCTTTCTTCATATTGGGTTTACACATGACTTCCTTACTCACTTTTAAGCTCGTAGACACATTGTTCTTCTCATTTTCTTCACCTTCCACCATCAAATATTATGATCTGCTATTTGAGATTCCAGTGCCCAATCGAAAGGCTCCTGGTCTGAGATATTTACTATGTTTTTACTCCAGTATGTTATACCAATTCCTTCAACCTTTTAACCATGTTCTTTTCTCTTTAAATCTAGCATTTCAAAGTTTAATGACTAAGAGTTTCTTCTTAGTGACAGTGGGAAGCCAACTGTATTGTATTGGATGAGGGACCCCCCGCTAGTCCAAGATCCAAAATGTGGCCTTAAGTGAGTTTCAAGATGTCTTAGCATTGTTCCTAAGAAACCAGGAACAATCTCAAGTTACAACATATTTTTGGCATCGTTTTCGGGGAACGAAGGTTTGATATATTTCCCCAGGGTTTTTATGAAGATTAGGTTGATCCTTAAGGGTGACAAATGTCAGACATCAGGATGCTTGGTTATTCACCTAGAGACTCCAATATGACTTCAATGGTGACTCTACCTTGTTTCGATGTCAAGTTCTGTAACGTCCCCCATCCCAAGCGAGGGACATCATGATGAAGAAAACTAACAAAAATGAAAATTTTGTTATCTAAATAAATTCCTGTAGCTTTCATCTATGATTTACGTACATATTTAATTTTTTTTTATTAAAATCAATTACATGCATCTAAAACAATCTAAATTAGACATGAAATGAAACTAAACAACTCAACACAACAACATATAAACCATTCTCAAACACACAGAGTTTATGCACATTGATTTAACTCATAAATACAAGACAAGCAACAGATCAAACACTTATCTTTTAAAATTGTTGTGAAACCATCTGCTTGGGACATACATTCTATCCAACCATATATTGATTGTTCCAAATCTCAACAACTAGTCACCCCCAAGATGAGAATAGTAATCCACAAAAGAGGGTGGTATCTCACTTTCCACTCACAACTAACTGATATTCTCCTACAACTATCTCGATTTTCCACCATCTATTTTCCTCTTGAACTTCCCAACCCAAGGAATGTACCCCTTCACTGATATCAGTCCCATGGGTGTCCCATTTGTTTATCAGGGTCTCCTTGAAACATGTATCTAGGAATCTCTCAGCTTGGAACTCAAGGGAACTTGCTACTAGGAAAACTACCATCAAACACCAACAAACACCAACAAACATTTGTTGTTTTAGTGCAACTCACTCAAGAGTCCACTCTTTAGTCCTGAAAACTTGTCTCTTAAGTCTTCAGCTCCAATTTTCTCCAAATACACTCCAATATTCTCTAGAATTCACCCTCGATGGATGCACCAACTCAAAGATATATCCATTTCTCTCTACCTTCTCCTCATGCACAAAAACTCATTTTGTAAATTTTTTTGTTCCAACCCATACAAATTTCCTCTCCTTTGGCTTGATTTCTTGACTCACACACTTCCCTAAGATGATTTTACTTAGCCCCCATATGCCCAATAACTTTGGGATGTGACCACTCACACCCACCCTCTTATAGGTATTCAATAATTGGCTTTGGGAACACTTAATAAAAAATTAGAAGGTTCATATACCAATAGCCAATTTAGGAAAATGGGTTGAATTAATATACATGGGTAATTTCCCCTTGGACCCCTCTTGGAAATTATCCTAGACCCTCCCCTCTCTTATGGATTAACTCATCTCCCATCTCACACATTATATATACATAAGAATTAATTAAACTGGGGATTATAATGGGGATGTTTCAAGTTCATTTGCTGCAAAATTAGCTACAAGGTATTCTCCTTCAGATTTTTCAAATGTACTTGGTTTTCATAATCCTATGCCTAACACAAAACATTGGGTAGACTGTCTTCCAATATTTAGAGAAGATGATGATGATTGTCCAACAAGACACTTGATATATTTTCATGAGTTCATGTATCAATTGGGTATTTTTCATGAATATGTTCTCATGAAAATGTTCATGATATCATTGGATGGAGATGTCCGTCAATGGTACAAGTCTTTACTTGTTGATAGTATGTCTTCACTAAAATATTTTCATGTTTTATTTCATTATCATTTCAAAAGGTTTTATCCAGTTGAACTTATTTTTGAAGACTGCTGCAATAAATAATTAAAAGAACGAGTACCTCTAAACAATGATGATGGTAAAGGATTTACTAATGAAGAATGTGATAAGGTGCTGGATGAACAATCTGCTTGTAGTTTTGATACTTAAGAAGATATTTCAGATAATTTACATGAAGATATATCTCAACATATTGATTATGAATATGCCCTTGAAGGTTTTCAAGAAGGTATAATACTTCTTCATCCTGTAGAAGAACAAAATCAAGATCCTATTGAGCATAATTTTTTTTCTTTTTCTTTTTTGAGAATGATCACGAGTTCCAAATACCTTTTGAAGTTTCAATAAATTTGGTTTGTATATGATAAGTTTTACAATGAGAGCCATTTTTATATTAAACAAATTCATGCCCTCAATATTCATAAATACCATGGTGTTCATGGGGCTCAAATTCAAACTTTTGATAAAGAGACTGTTGGGCTTCGTTTTTATCATATTTCTTCACCCAATAAATCCATTATTCTTAAACCATTTCTCACATTTCACTAATAATACATGTCCATCTACACCATAAACCTTCATTAATTCCCTTATTTATGACATGTGGTTAATATATCATTTTTCTATGTTTTTAGTGATAAAATGATGATTATATCATAGTTTTACTAATGATAGTTTATGAAGTGTGATTTCTATAAGTGCAGTTCACTTTAGTTCCTATACCAACATTGTAGTTCATGTACCTAAAATATTTGTTTATCATATGTGTGTGCTTCCAAGGAAAACCAAGACATGGGTTTTCTCCGTAGTGACATCGACATGTTTTTACGGGACTTAAAACATGCCCAGGTCACACGTGTGGACCTCCAAATCAGAAACAATAGTTAAGCCCAAAATTAGCAAAAGTTATAGACAATCAACTTCCTCCTCGATTCACGTGCAAATTAAGAAAAATCCGAGAAATATAAAACATGGGTTTTGTTCCCAGTATAGAAAATTGAGTGAAACACACATGGTTTTTCAAAATATGGAACGAATTAGAATATATGGTCGGATATTCAACACTAGTCTTCCTAAAATACATAAATTCGCTCATATTCATAATCAATGTTCAGATTTCATGTTGTGGCTTTGAGAATATGCGTTTTGATTATCATATGGTTTATTATCAAAGAGTTCATGTCTAGGCCACTTCCTCCAAGCTCCAACATGCATTCAAAGGATTGGTCAACAGATTCCATGTGGAGCACTAGATTTCAAATGATTTAGTTTCTTGTTATTTCATACTTAGTGAATGGTTATAAACTTTTCCAATTGAGTTGACACCATCTAAACATAAGTGAAATCTGTTTCATGTAGGGAATATTGTTAGAAATTAGTTTGATCCCGTCCATTCTCTTCTCATGTATAAATAAGGGAGGAAGGTGAGTTAGAGGGGGGTGTGACCATATTAATATATTGAAAACTCAAAGAGAGATGAGTATTATTTTGTAACGGGAAGCTTTGGTCTTTAATATTTGAGAATTGGTTAATTGCTGAAATTTGGAGCATCCTTTAGATCTGAGTTTATAGCTACAAGCATGTTGTCTAGGTAGAGAAGGGCCCCTCGATATGGGTAATGTCTTGGATCTTATTTACTAGTTTAGATGGTTACTACATTCAATTTTATTTCAGTTTGTGTGTTGTTTCTATTTACATTTCATTTCGGTTTTGCATTGCTTTAGGAATCTAGAAGATCGGTGTTTGAATTAAGAACACTCACACACTATCCATCTCACTCTATTCCACCTTTGATCCATCTTTAATTTCTTTTCCAACCTCTGTGTTTTATTATAGAACCCACAACCTTTTCCTCATGATACATTTTGTCTTCTCCCTGCACCTTTTCCTCTTACACGTATCGATTCCAGAGCACCTACTCTCTCCAATTCATCTCTCTCTTGATACATGTGATTCATGATGTAATACCCTAAGGTCCAGCCCCTATTGAATTGTAATTATGTTTATAGGATGATGAGCCAAGTGTTTATAATCTGGGAGGCTTATGTGTTTATTAGGCTGAAGAGTCTGGATGCTGAAGGCCAAAGAGCCTGAATTTGTATATGTAAATAATCACATCATTAATATAATTACATTGTTGCATGTAGAATGACCACAAAGAAAGAGTTATGGGGGACTAAGCTCCAGTAGGTTGGGTAAGGGAAGAGGGGCTATGAGACTGGGGGAAAAAGGGATAATCTTAAGAGATTAAACCCAAGAGAATACTATGTATTTATTTTCTAAAGGTTGTGATGAGGATATTAATTTATTCTAAGTTTTTCTTGGAAAGAGGATAAATCCCAAGTGGCGGGACTCGTGCTCCAGGAGATCCATGTGTCAATCATGGCACATGTAGATAAAAGTGGGGAAAACCGTTTTTTGGGAGATCTTGGTCAGTTATTTTTTCCATCTTTCCATCCATGCACCCATAGATTGAGAAGGAATATAACGTTCCCCTCCATCATCGAGCCTGTTCATGAATGCACATGAGGGAAAACCTGTGAAGAATTGAGTTAAACCATACTTCCTGAGAATCATATTGTTCCCGTACATTGCCTAAACCCGTGATGAACCTTAGTGGTCTGTTGTTTTTGCCAACACAACCATTTTGAATGAATATAGCCAGTGGCCAACCTCTGCTACTTAACTTTTTTCTGTGATACCCTCACCGAGCTTGTGGCTGGTCATCCAGTGAGCACAATTGAAGAGACAGGTTTTCAAAACCATGGGATTGAAGAAGCATGTTGTCAGGCCTATGAGAAACTCTCTCCAGGTGAGAGAGGTTATCGGGGAAGTGATTTTCCTAGAGGGAGCCTCGCGATAGTTGTAGTGCTCTAAGACTTCGTATCTTACCTATTGCTGAAGCCTTGGAAGGGGAATGGGGCAGCTGAAGGAATGTGGACCAGAGAAGGGGCACACTCCCTGGGGTCAGACAAAAATGTGTGGAATGAGGGACTATAAGTTGTGGACGTGAGTGGAATCCTAGGGACATAATCCTTCCTGGAGACTTTGTAACCTCATCCTAGCCTAGGATTCCATTTACCCTGGGTGGAGTTTAATCCCAGCTTGTGGGTGACCCACTGTTGATAGCTTGGATCAAAATGGTCTAAGGTTGGGAGGTTCGTGGAAGGTCTGCATGCATTTGGTGGCCTTCATAAAAATATAAGTACCATTTCTATGTTAATTTTTATGCTATGTATCTTGTACATGTCTTGATATTTATAATATTACATGTGTCAGTTGTCTATAGAAGATTGTTGTGATTCCTACATTAATTTGTGTATTAGTAGAATGCATATTATCTGTTTAAGTTTATATGTATGATGTTCTACAAAGATCTCAATATGCCATATCCTAATAGATCTATGCCTGGGTATGGATAGTTTTGACTATCATAAACAGAGTGAGAAGTTTTCCAGTGGCATGCCTCAGTTTTAGAGGCTGAGGATGATAGAAATTGGTATCAGAGCCCATGGTTTCAACACTGAACCTGGATGGGCCATGAATGTGGAATTTGTATTTAAAATTCCACAAGGATTTTATGTACAGAGTGCCAGAGGGGTGCTGAGAGAGCTCTTGGGTGGTAATGGAAAGCTCAAGAGGTATAGAGGTTCAAGAAATTCAACAGAGAAAAGAGACCATGGTAACCGTGGGTTTGGAACCACAAAATTCCAATTTGGGCCATTGGATTTGTTTGGGAAGGGAAAAACCCCTCACAACCGTTGGATCCGGAGAAGGTGCATAGAGGTTTAGCACCAAAGTCCTTCGGAATTCACCCTGCCATTTGTTTTAAAATTGCAGCAGTGAAAACCCACCAAAGCCCAAAGCTCCAAAGTCCTGAAGTCCAGAACCAATATGAACTGTCCATTTCTAGGGACACATGTCCACAGATTAAGAAATGTTCATAATTCAGTAGTCCGGGGGTTGTGTGGTGTTCAACAGAGAAATCCTCGAAAGTCTCGGAGGTCTAAAGTCTTGAAGTGCCAGAGTGACATAGACCTGTTCAAAAGTTTGGCATTCGAGAGTTATAATATGTGATGGAATGGAATCTCTCGAAGCTTGAAGTGCCGAAGTCCTGAAGTGCCAGATATGATGTGGCATGAAAAAGTCACCTAGGGTGACATGGACATACCCTAAGTCTTCCACATGTCAGTTGTTTTTGCACTTTTGATAGGCTCTTATTACCATTTGAGACCTGACACATGTTTCCCGTTGGTGGGGCCACGTGTCACTACATTAATTGTTTGACAACCGAGCAAAGGAGATTGTCGTATTCGTCGGTTCGATGTTCGGGTAGTTTGAAGTGTTGTAAGGTAAAGTCTCCTGAAGTCCTGAAGAGTCGGAGCCCCGAAACTACGGAGTAACATAGTTTGAAAATTTAGAGTTCAAAAGAAATGAGGAGTAGCATTGAGGAAATATCTGAAGTAGCGGAGCCCCAAAGCTCCAAAGGTGTACTACACAATGAGTTCACCAGTTCGGTGGTCTGGGGGTTTTGTGATGTGCAGAAGGAGAAAACTGCCGAAGGCTGAAGTTCCAATGTCACGAAGAACATGAGTGATGTAGAATGTTGATGTCACGTAGAATGACGTGGGCATGCTGGATGCTTTCCATGGGTCATCGATTTTTTTTCTTTATAAATACTATTCGTGCTAGTTAGAACTTGACACATGTCAACCCTCAGATTGGGCCACATGTCACTGATTTTTGTGCTTTTCAAGGATTTTTCATGCTAGTTAGAACTTGAGACATGTCATCCCTCATATTGGGCCATGTGTCCTCTTCTTGTGTTACGCCACGTGGCACCCCTCTAGTGCGTGGTTTCTTACTATACTCTATTGGTTCGTTAGTTCGACGTTCAGGAGAAAAGTTAATTTCTAAGGGGAAATCCTCCAAAGCCCGAAGTTTTGAAGTTTCAGAGCCCTAAAGTCCCGGAGAGATGAAGTGATGTGGACCACTATACACATGCCACGTTAAAATATGTTCATGCCTTTGGTATGTCTTTTGTGCCAATGAGAACCAGACATGTGCCAATCATTGATTGGGCCATGGGTCACCTGTCAGTTTGTCCACGTGTACACTCCTTATTTTCGACACGTAGCACCCCTTTGGTGTGTGATTATTACTAAGGCTCTGGATGTTCATAGATTTGGAGTTCAAAAGAAATGGATGGTGAAGAAGGCATATCTCCCGAAGCCTGAAGCTCCGAAGTGCTAGATCTCCAAAGCTCTGAAGAGGCATTTTTTAGGAAGTTCGCCACTTCGACGTTCTGAGGAAATGAGGTGAGGTGAAAGGAAAACCTCCCAAGCCTGAATTTATATAGCCCCAAAGGCCCGAATCATAGGATAAGAACCTTGCATCTAGCACTCAGTCATAACCTGTGGTCACATGCATTCAGGGGCTGAAGAAAAAGGGCTAGTGCCAAAAAATTGTTTTAAAGAACAGAAAAGGGCTTAAAGAAGGAGACCGTGAGTTTCTTTATTGTATAGACCTTCACTGAGTGATGTAAATTAGGCATGTGAACCTGAAGAGAAGGATACAACAAGGGTCCAAGAAAAAAATTCAGCTCCAGAGGAAGATCATCTATGCAAATATCAGCTTCATGAGAAAGACAATTTTTAGATAGCCATAACTCTCTGCCCAAGACTCAGAATTGAGCATGAAAGCAGGCATTAGAAATATATTGAATAGTAGAACATAACTGTTCACCCAGAAATTGGATCTGAATAGTCAAAATCTTAGGAAATTAGCAAAAAGAAGTCTGATATATTATTGAATAAGAATGGTTCGTGTTTTCATGAAATTATTGAGAAAAATTAGCCTGAAAAAGTTTCGTTGGCTGCACATTTTTTGCAAAATTAACACCTGCCAAAATGGAGTAGATTTATCACAAAGTTCATAGAGACAGATGATGCATAAGAGGCTTACATTCATGAAGATGAGATCAAAGGAATGGATGTCCATTTGGGTGTGGAAGGAACAAACTCCAATGGGCATGGAGAAGGAAAATATGTCGACATGAATATGGTGGAGACCATTAGAAATTTGCAGAAAGATGTCCAGAGTCACAAGGTTGATAATGAAATGATTATGAAAGCCAAGGAGTAGCAGGAATAATTTAATATGAATTTTGTAGAGCCTAAATAGAATTGAAAATAAGTTGGATAAGTAGAGTGGCTCCAGTAAATCAGGAAGCCACAAGACACCTAAGGGAAAAGGAGGATCAAGGAGTGGTAGTAGACATCACCATCACTCCCAAAGGAATTCCAATAGGAGAGCACATAGAATATCAATTCCACCCTCTGTCAAGAATCATAAGAGGTATGGGGTGGATTAATTAAGAGGAGAAATGAAAAAGATAAAACCTATTACCTTTTATGGAGAGCACAAGAAAGATGAATATGCCGAGACATGGATGTTGGGCATGATAAATTATTTCCAACTGCATATTATTCTTCTCATGTGGAAGGAAGAATTGCTATTTGTAAAATCAAAGGAAAGACATCCATGTGGTGGGATTAGCTTTTGCAAGTGAAACACATCAGAGAAAATAATGTTACATGGAAGGAATTCAAGAAACATTTTGAGAAGAAATACTTAACCAAGAGGTATTATGGCAAACAAATGAAAGAGTTCTTTGAAATCAAATTGGGAAACATGACCATTGATGATCATGAAAGGAAATTTTTAGAACTGTTGAAATATGTATCCTTCATCAAGGATGAGATAGTTAAGATCCATAGATATTTGAGTGGGTTGTCATCTTTCATTAGTGATAAAATTAAGTACGATGATCCTAAAAATTTGGAGGAAACCATAAGAAGACCCAAGTGTTTATACTATCAACATAAGGGAAAACCTACTTTACAAAGAGCTTGGGATGACAATAAGAAATTCAAGATGGAGCAGAGGAAGAAGGGGAACAAGCCACCCTTCTTTTGAAATAGTTCTCAAGGACATCAAACCCATAGAGAGCCTAGAATGACTGAGACAGGTGGGAAAAGGCCAAGACAAACACCCATTCAATGTTGGGGTTGTAAAGGAGATCATATGTATAGATATTTTCCACACATAAGTGACAAGGTGAGATTTGTCCATAATGTACAACAAGAGGAAATAGTGGAGGACATGGGAAGAAGTGTATCGAGGATCTACACAACCCTGGAAAATAAGTAAGTAGAGTTTCAATAACACATGATTGAAGTAGAAGGTATGATCAATAACCATGCCTTTACTATTTTAATATATTCAGGAGCTAGTCATAGCTATATAATTCCTAAGGTAGTAGAAAGATTGCAATTTCCAAGAAGAAAGCATGGGAAATCTTGGCTGGTGTAGTTGGCTACAGGAGCCAAGAGAAAAGTTATTGAGCTGGTTAAAGCATGTCCAGTGGACATGAATGTGATAAGTACCAAGGAATATTTGAACACCCTATCCTTGGGTTCATATGAATGCGTAATTGGTATGGATTGGTTGTACCAACAATATATCATCGTTGACTGTCATAACAACGAATTCACTTTCCTAAACGAGGAAGGGAACCCAAGAACAGTCTTGTTGAGGGGTCCTAAATCCCTTTAACTCAATAGCAGGAACTAAACCCACCAATGAGGCCCAATTAGACCATGTAGTGTTTAATAGTGGAATGGTTCTCCAAATATCACGATCCGGCCAATTAATCGATGGGATTTACATTTTCTAGTGAAAGCTCCTCGTTCAGTTCGAATGTTCTCTTTTGTATTTTCTCTTATAGGTGGGACAAATACAAGATAAAAGCCGATAGAAACCAACTAGGTAACAAAATGGGAAAAATTAACTATTGGATAAGGCTGAGCTCGGGATAACGCTTTCACTCTAGCATGTAGACAATGATTCTCCACCACAAGCCTAGTACTAATACATTAACCTGCTGGTGTTCCAATTATCGACTGAGATGCAATTTATCAGAAGAAAACATGCGTGCGATAAATGATGGCAAGAAAAATAGTTTCCTTAACTCTAATCATCAATCACATATTAACACAACGATTTACTTTTCATAATTAAAGAGAAGAACTATAAAAACATTGAATCAGATAACTTATCAACAGATTTAGAAGATCTTACTCGTTACAACATCCATTCATGAGATGAAATAAAAAATATTTCTTCTTAACATCCAATCATACACACTTTTGATAAAAAACACAAACTTGTCTCTGGTCCTAAACATGACTTCTCAATTAAGGCAACTTCAAAATGATTCTTTTCAAATACAAAAAATGAGGGTATTTGCAACAATCATTGACCTTTTGCTAATAGGTCGATCCTCTTATTTATAACATACTATTAACTAAAAATAACTATTAAAGTGTAGCTAAGTAAAAAAAACTCACCACATGGTGCTTTCTTCTATCTGTCTTCAAAGAGTCATCAAATGATCTCACTTGAGTGGATGATTCTTCTCGTACTCCGACCATTTTACAAAGAGATCCTTGCATGTGTTAGCATACGAGAATCTATGTTGTTCCATTTGGGCTGAAAGGATATCTCTTATCTCTACTGCCCGTGCCCGATACTTGACTATTCTGGAACTTAACTGCTACAACACAGATCGAGCTTTGATCAGGGGCGCGATGAACTATTGCACCTGTCCTAGCATTATGTCTTCCACCTTTTCTATTTCTGCAGCCCATGATGAATCTTGTTCGGCATGCGATTTGACTATGTCATGCAAGTCGACAAATTCATCAGGTGTGCCAAATTCGGGGAGGCCAATGTCTCTCATTGCCCGGTTGATATTGGTCCAAATCTTCTCACACTCGGCCCATTTCTCTTGGATTTTGTTAAGAACCAAATATCAATATAGCATAGAAAAACCTCAGAATAAGTACTCAACACCTTGAAAAAGAGAGAATTTCAGATAATAAGCCTCTTTGAGGGGGCAACCTCCTTTTACCCCACACAAATGTTCAAGTACCAGATGATTCCAAATGAAAATGTCTCCTTGGTATATATAGGAGACTAGGATGTATAATTAAAACTAATGGAATAAAGCCGACATAAATAAAATAACATTACTAATGTAATATGCCCCAATTAAGGGGTAATGAGCCAATATTAGGGCTTAACATGCCCCTCCCCTTGAGAAAAGTGTTGTCTGCAACACTTGAGTAACTCTGGATGCTTATGTATAAAAGACTCATCTTCCCAAGTGGAATCTTTAGCCGATAGTTTCCTCCATTTAATGAGATACTCTGGAATGGATCTATTCCTCAGCAGGCGAATTCTTGTGTCAGTGATGGCTTGAGGCTCCAATATGATTTTTCCTTCCACTTCAAGTTCTGGAAGTATAGTTTGAACTGGGATATTGTCACCTATAACCTTCTTTAAGCATGAAACATGGAAAACTGGGTGTACTCGTGAAGATGTAGGAAACTCCAATTTGTATGCCATAGTACCAATCTTTTGCAACA
>JASDQU010190345.1:2085-18201 GCA_032191745.1 Picea mariana
ATTAATAGAGAAATTATATTATAATTTCTCTATTAATGCCCCTCCCTCCCACCCTCTAACAACAAACCACACAAGCTCAAAGTTAAGGGGAGCAAGTGAAGGGATAAGACTACACTCATCCTTGCCAGTGGTAGAGGGTGTACTAGGATAATGAGAGAGTGCATCAAAGTCACTAAAAAGAAAAGAAACCTAATCCTCATATAGGAACTTGACATAATATATGTTTTAATATATAAAATATAAATGTTATATAAATATGATTATTTTTAAGATATTTATGAAAAAAATAGTTTTCTAAGGCTTTTTAATTTAGTTTAGTTAAATATGTTTTATTTTAGATGTCTTTTTAAAAATATTTTATAGATTTTTATTTTTTTATTTTTTTTTATTTTTTTTTTATTTTTTTCTAAGTTTGAAGGCGTTTTTTTTTCATTTTTTTAAGAAAATAAATTATTTTTGTTTTAAATTAGTGTTTTCCGGCTAAATTTTAATTTTTTTTCATTTCTATTTAGTTTTTCTTTGGTTTTCACCATTGTGTTAAGTTTTGTTGTTGTTGTTTTTTAAATTTGGATTTTGAATATATTTTTTTAAATGTGTTTTTGTCTTCATTAAAAATATATATTTGTGAAGATTTTGTCTTCTCTCTTTATTTATTTTTTAATGTAAATTTAAGAAAAAAGTTAGTAAATAAATTTTCGAGTCATCATTTAGGATCTAATTTTGATTTTTTTATTCATGTAGGGTTTTGTTGTCAAGGCCACAGTTTGAATTAGGTCGTAATTAGCTGTAATTTTAGCGTTTATAAAAAACATTTTTCTTTCGGTAGCGTGATGTGTTTATTTAGGTGTTTATTTTAAGGTTTTTCTAAGCGACTATTTTATGTTTTAAGGCCATGCTTGAAAAAAATTGTAATTTTGACCCAGTTAGAAAAATTGGTGCTATCGATAGCACCACTTTTTGATTTGGGGGTTGATTTTAGAGTTTTTTTGAGCAACCATTTTATCCTTTAAGCCCATGCTTGAAAACTGTTGTAATTTTAAACTGGTTACAAAAAGTGGTGCTACAGGTAGCACCACTTTTTGATTTGGGGGTTGATTTTAAAGTTTGTTTGAGAATTCATTTGATCCTTTAAGCCCATGCTTGAAAAAAGTTGTAATTTTGACCCGGTTACAAAAAATGGTGCTACCGGTAGCACCCGTTTTTTATTTCTGGGTTGATTTTCATGTTTTTTATGAAAAAATAGGGGTTTTAAGGGCTAGATTTCTCGTTTTGAGGTCACAGTTCTCATTAAGTTGGTAACTATGATACAGAGGCTTGTAGTTGGAAAATGTTAAAATCCAATCATAAATCTTCCATCAAGGATGATTTTAAGGATGCAAATTTATTTTAAAATGTAGAAACCTTGGCGAATCTTACCAATCCTTCATATTCCAACTATAAAATGTTTGGCAATATTTTTGTAAACATATTCAAATTTATAAGGATTTTATATAGTTTGTATAAATTTTTTGCGATTTTTAAGGTAAAATAATTTTATCCTAAAGAATTTAGGCGAATCATTTTTAGAATAGAGAATCTTTTTTGGCGAAAACCATGGAAAATTAGCCCACGAGCGAAATTTAGCCCCTAAAATCATCCATACCTTACATATTCTCGCCTAGGGATCCCGAGAACAATGAAATGTTTCTCACAAAAATTGAGGGACCCATGAGGTAAATAATTAATCAAAACTGTCAACCAAGGTAGAGCATGTGTGGGCAATGTTTTTCATGCTTAGGTATATGTCCCAAACATTGTCTTTAACTTGGGGAAGAAAAATGTGACAAGGTAGAGTTAAGGTGGGAACTGGTTTTCATTCTTAGGTAGAAGTCCCACCTTAGCCTCAACTTGGAAACATTCTAATAAATGAATGGAAAAAATGGGTTTGGAAAAATTATGCATCGCGACACCCTCTAGAAAGACACCCATAAATGAGACAATATGAGCCCTTGTATGTCATGAATCCCAAATCCTAGAAGTCTAACCCCATCCATATCATATCCATTACATGACCTAGAAAGGGTCATCCTTGGGAACATCTCTTACTTGAGGGATTGGTTCACCCAATAGGACATTATGACCGCCCTCTCATATCTAAACTTGACCAATTGCATAGGGTATTCGAGAACTTTTTTATTTTGAAGGGGTGGATTTGATGCACATGTTTAGGTGGATCTTGTAATGTACCCCAAATTTCACAATATATATATATATATATATATATATATATATATTTTAGGGAACACTATCATCTAAACCAAGGTGTACAAGGGATCTTAAGATCCATACCACTTTTTTCCACTAGCATTACTACTAACATTATTAATGTATTTGTTAATAAAACAAAGGCTAGGCCTATCAAGGTCCATAGCCTAGGCCTAGCTAGTGAAAACCACTCATGTAAGTCCTAGCTACCCATTAACATAGCACAAGGAACTCATAGACTGAAACTCATATAAGTCATGGTTATATGACTAAGCATAACACAAGACACTTATAAAAATGAAATTCATATAGCCCTATCTATTTTATGAACATTACACAAGGCACTTATAAAATATAACTCATAGAAGTCCTAGTTATTTTATTAAACATATAAAAGACACTTATATAATATAAATCATATAAGTCCTAGCTATTTGATTAACATATCAGAAGGAACTTGTAGAAATAGAAATATATAAACCCATAATATAACTAAGCTTTAGTAGCCCACCCTTGAACACTAGCGCACAAGAGAAAGGACTAGGTTCTAACCACCATGTCCTAACCTCTGTGCTAGGAGTCTGGTGAGGTTCCAAAGAGTTTCAACATGTTGAATTAAACCTAGGCATAAGGTTGGAACCCTGTTACCTATACTCATGTCCACATCCACCATAACTCTTGGCCTATGAGCAATTCAATAAGCATTAACTATCCAGTCATTGGACGGTCGAAACCAAGCCTTGGCATTAGGTTAGTCATAGCCTTTAATGGTGGTAGGTCGCCTTATTTTCCAGGCCTGACATTTTTACAGGGGAAGCCACTATCGAATTTCCACCTCAGCTGCCTTCACATGACAGCGATAGGGTGGCATACCCTCCATTGTTTCCACTATCAGAGGCACGCAGTGTAACTACCCTCACATTCATTTTTCATTCAATTTTTGGTTTTCTCTGTGTTTTTCTCTGCAATAGTAGGTTTAAGCGACTGTAGTCATTCATGGTGGTCGTGGAAAGGCCACTTCCCTTGACAGTCTTCTCGGATCTCTATCTAGGAATGGTTTCAAGGCACTTAGTTAGTTTCCTTTGCGACCTGGTGGTCACTTTCTTCCTCTTGGCCTATATGTAGTAAGATTATTCCCTCTATATAACCTTTCCATACTTGTTGGTTAAAAATTATTTTTCACTTACGCCTAGGTGAACCGATTCCTCTCTTTTAAACATAATTTAACCATTGCTCATTGTATGTGTTTTCTCTATGCTTATGAAAGTTATTAGTCCCAAGTCTTGATTTATAATGTGTTATTATTTTCATTGTATCTTTTTATTGGTCGAGCTCTGTATAATGCATTTCCATGGGTGTATCCTACACTTACTTTGTTGTTTCAATTTCTGTATAATATATTTCCATGGGTGTGACCCACGCTTACTTCATTGGGGCTCTGTGTAAGAGGTGTGCCATGCACTTACTTTGTTGGGTCAAGCTCATTATAATACATTTCCCTAGTATGCAAAAATATTCTTTGTATTCGAACTCTGTATAACGTATTTCCATGGGTGTGACCTGTGCTTACTTTGTTGGGTTGAGCTATGTGTAATGGGTGTGCCATGCACTTACTTTTTCGGGTCGAGATCTGTATAATACATTTCCATACCCCTTCTTTGTTATGTCAATTTTGTGTTGGAAGTTCGTTGTGTAAGTTTCCAAGTCCTGTTCTATTTTTTCGACATCGTGTTTCATATATTAAATGTATACCATGTTTTTCTAGGGGTCCTTTAGATAGAACAAACCCTACTCATGTTATGTCATTCCTCTGTAAAATTTCTCAGTCTTCTAGACTATAAACCCCGATTACTTCTCAATTTGCATCGTGCATGAAAAACCCTAAAATCTTTGTAATGTTTTTCTTTGGTTTTGGGATTGCACTGTGGTGTAGCCTCGTGTTCCTTTAAGGGAGACTTACTATATAAACGTTATGGTCTGGAGCACCACTGTATAAGTGATAATTCATTGTGTAAATAGTAGTGTTTAATTCAATCTTAACTATTAGTCCTATGCCTTCCTTTCTCTTTTCCACAACCAAGTTTTAACTTGCATGCATTGGATACTTGGTTTGATATGGGGTTGAGCCCGTAGTGGTTTTAAATCATTCCCTGCACAACGAACAGAGTCACATAGAGTTGTATCCCACTTTAACTTCTAGTTAAGATTACGTGTTTTGTTTACCTCTATTCGAGTTCGTCGAGTATTGAATAATCGTTCTATGTTTGATGAATTCGTTACAATACGGTTTCCTCTTGTACACTCTTTGTGGAAAATACTTGTAGAGTTTTGTTAAGATTCATTGGCCTCCTACGTATTAAAGGGACTCTATTTAATATGATTAACCCAAATTATTAGGCCATCTGTAGATATTTTAAATCCTCCTTCAAGTACTATTCTTTGGTTATTGAAGATTCATTATGTGGGTATCCATTTTACTTTATTACTTCTTTCTATTTATTGATTTAGTTTCTACAGATTATCATGATTTTGTTTTCAAATGAAAGACTTTATTTATACTTCTTCTTGATAAATGTGTTAATATCTCACAAGTATAAGCTTTGATGATGGGTCCCTTTTGTCTTGTGAGGGAACCCATCAGGTGAAAAATGCACCCACATCCCTCCTCTGTCTTGGATGGATGGTTTCATAAGATGGAGAGAATTCCTCTCTCAACATCGAAACCCAAGTTAAGTAATTTAAATCCTTTACTTTGTTGCAATTTTGGCAATTATGTACCCTTGATAAATTACTAAGTACCATTTGTTTGTTTGTTGCAGGTTTGGGAGGCATGCCATATACTTAGCGAGACACTCCGCCTATCCGTAAAAGGTATTTGGGTTCAATATTGTTACACCAGTTCTTGCGAGAACTCATGGACAGTCTTATGTAGTCCATTTAAATTTATGTTTTCATGTAGATGGGGACTCCTGGTATTTGAGGGACGCAATTGTAAACTTAAACTATTGATGGTAATAAATGCGTAAGCCAACTTTGTCAAAGGAATGGTATTGTATCATGTGCCTTTTTATATTTGACAAAACACATAATGGGACTGTTATTCTTTGTTTGGCATAACAACAACAAATTTATAGTAGTTTTATTCATGTTTATGTATATCTCTATTCATATATATATGTGTAAATAACATACTACCACACTACTTTACATAGTGGTAACCATATCAACTAATATGACTATAGAATGCTTTCAAATAGATTCCTTATAAACAATATAACAAATATATGGAAAAAAATGTACAACTACTAAACATCATTAGAATAGTACCAAATTTAAATACACAACTGAAAATACATATATGAAAAAGTTGATGCTGGGAAAACAAATGGAACAACCACATTCCACCCAACCATAGAACATAGCAACCACAATCACTTGTCCTGATCACCCCTAACAAATGAATTATCCTCCTTACCTATAGTCACCGTCAACAGTACATAAAATGCTTTTCCTCACACTAAGAGTGCTCATAACAACAAACAATTCTCCATTCCTCCAACATACTAAGAAACATCCTACCTCCCACATATGTTCTATATAATCTTGTTCCTATGTCTTTCATTTCTTTCCCTCGTTGGGGAAATTCGAAGATTTAAAAATCCATGATTTTTAGGGGCTAGTAGTGGAAAATTCCACTTCTACCACTTGTAAAAATCAGCCTTGAGGTAACTCAAACCCGTTCCCCACTCATGGAGTCATGGTCAACTATTTTTAACCTGGTTGTTCCATTTGTCTTCTAGCATTAATTTTATTAAAAAAAAATTTCATACATGTGTCCAATAAAAGAGGATAGTTGGGAAAGTCAAATATTTTCCCAACAGTCAAATAATTAATTACATAACAAAAAATTCCAAATTTGGATTTTCCATAAATGGAAAATAATTTTCAAATCCAAATTTTCCAAAAACGGAAATTTATTTCAAAATTCCACATAGAATTTAATTTTCTAAAATTTGAGGATATTAAAGATCTTATATTAATAATGATTTTACTTGGAATGATGTGTTTGACTTGAGACCCCTGGAGGGTTCATTCACTTGTCTTTGTAGGACCTTGATTTATGGACGTTTGTGGAGGAACATGCCTAGCTTAGGCCTTCGTTGGGGCATGAAGCCCACATGGTTGATTCCATGACAGACACCTTGGGAGAAGCTAGATGGTGAACGTTTCCTTTGGATTCCTAAGAATACATATGGGACGATGAGCCCTAGGCCCCCTTAGCCCAACGTTTTCCCTTGGAAGGTCAAAACATCCTTTTCTAGAGCATGCCATCACTTTTAGGGATAGGGTTTGGTGGTGATTGGGGGTTTTAATGATGGCATGGAAAGGAACCTTGAATAAGGAACCCAAAACATGAAGGAATGTCCTTTGGAGGTCCAATGACTCCCCCAAAGAAACTCAACGATTTACTCCATGTGCCAAAATGTCACCCCTAGGGGTATGACACCATCTTTAGGGTTTTCTTTCATGTGTAAAATCAAACTTGAAGTATAAAGGAGAAATTAGAGGAGTTCGACCTCCCTAATTGTGTTTTACCCTAATGATATGTGGACTAAATATTTTATAATCTCTTGTATAAAAATAGACCTAAGACATTTCATTTGAACATAACTCTCTCACATGAGAATTACATATTTGGCTGAAATTTGCCCACTTTTTGGGCATTTGGTTTATCTCTCTCTTGTGAAAATATTATGGATGTTTATTCTTGTCTATTTTAGAACTAAAGTGGTGTTCTACCTTCTTGGATACTTGTTTCTTGCATGTTGATGGATATTTCTTGAGAAAAGGGTTTTCCTTACTTTCTATTGGAATTGGTAAGGAGTTTTTTGAATATTGTTGGTAATTTCTTCTTGTTTCAAAGATATTATTTCTCTAACCCTTCAATAATTATAAGGGAATATACCCTCCACCAAGTCTATCATAATTGTTCTTGGATAAGTCATTTTTCAAGGTTTCAAGGAGGAGTAAAAGAGATTACACCCTCCTAGATTTACCTTGTTGGATTTGCTTGCTCTAGGGAGTAACATGGATCATGCCCCTAGAGAAGTAGTAAGTATAACTCATATATCCAAGACTCCATGACCCAATAGACTAGGAGCTCATCTACTTTCATTGGAGAAATAAAATTATTGCATTGAAATACGTGATTTTTGGAGATATTGCATTGGATCAAATTGGAATCTTTTCTTACTATCATAAGATTGATTGAGCCACTAGGGTGTCTATATTGGCCTTGTGATTCTCTTTATGCAATTAATTTAATGCTACAGACATTAGGGCTGCAAAAAAACACTCTTAAATGCTTTCTTTACCAACTACTCTGCAATGAACCCAAAATTTACTACTTAAAAAACATTTCTTGGTAGAGTAATTTTAAGCTTAATGTTGGGTATCATTATTCACACTTTTATTGTGGGCCCTCTTCAAGGAATTATTTTTTTCTTATCAACAATTTATTGGTGAAACTAATTATAGACCAAGACTACACCAAAGGTAGTAGTTATGAGTTGTAAATTTTTATATACCTTTTTACTATAATGCTTAAATTTGAATAGTTAGGATTAATATACCATACATATCTCATTATTGAACTTACAGTCCAAGTCCTTGTTCCACTTTGAAAACATATAAAATAACAACTTTGGTGACATATAACTTACCAATTAATTTAGTCATGGGGAAAACTATCTCCATATATTCTCAAAGAGCCCCCCTCATCGCAAATATAATGTTCATTCTATCAATACACACTTTGAATGACGACCTTTTATTATCCTCGTATTATTATAATTTATTAATGAATGTGATTCCTATCTCTTCGAGTAGTTATTCGAACAACTTCTTTATGTAACTGAGATAATATTAATGGGGCCAGTTCCCCATGACGTTGACATGAGGGATGTAGGGTTGGAGGTTTAATATGCATTCACCTTCTCTGAGAGCGTCAGAAGTACTTGTAATCTAGACCAACCATTTCATTCCATCTTCCACCATTCGCATGGAAAGAAGTATGATTCCACTCAATGATGCAAACACCTAGTGATGGGATCGATACTAGTCTCATCCTTGAGAACAACAAACAATGATGAATTCTCCCTCATATTCACATTTATTTCATTTCTTCGTTCTATCCTTAAACTCTAGTGAATTCAACCCCGAGATGATTTACAGGGAAAGTGAAAACTCTTTGTTGGAACAATGAACCAAATCTCTAGGTAACAACATTTATTTATTGTCTGTGAATAAAATTAGTCATTTGTTTTCTTCACATAAATTATTTTGTGTAGAGAAGGGTATATCTTTTGGAATATGTATATGTATACTTTTACTTCTTTTTTTTCTGATAATCCTCCCCTAATCCTGAGAGGTATACTTTATTATGAGGTTTTTCTTAAGTCTGTGGATACCACTACTGTCCATTTTTCAAACGAAAATATATCTCTATGTCTGAAAGAGTTATTTTGTTACATTGTACTAGATTTACTTGGTAATATGTCCATCCTATTCATCGAATCTGTGTGGCTAATATGATATGTTTACTTATTGATGAGGTTCTTTCAACTACATGTCTACTCACAGTGTAAAGAGTTTTCGTTACTTATCCTTTCTATTTTATTATTTGTGTTTTAGATCATCTACGCGTCTTTTTCAACCTCGATAATTAAATATAATTTGAACCAAAGTCCTGGAATTTATCATACATCTATTTATTTTGGTATCATAGTTCTATTTTTAAAGTCACTCTGCCCATGCCTCCAAGGTTTTTCCACAACACTAATGCTTAAAATTTATTGCTGACTATATAAAATGTTTGGAACACATTATTAATGATGGGTTCTTTTGATATGTGCTAGAAACCTATCAGGCGACAAGGTTAACCTTCAAATTTCCTATTTCGTCCATTTCTAAAGTGGAACTGGTCAAGGTTTATTTCAATACAGAACTCTTGCTTCGCCTATTTATAAACAACAATGGGTAAGCTCATTGAAAAGTGGATGTTAAATCCTCTTTTATTTTTATTTAAATTTGTCATAGCTCTATTCCTTATTTTCTTTGTGTTTTCTATAGTTGGAATGTTGAATCCAAGCCTTAATACCTTGCGGGTACTAACAAGGTACTTAGGTTCCACCAAAGGCAGATTATTCAGAAACCTTGGTTTAAATTTCTATAGCTTATGAACAGTCTTTTTCAAAACATGGGTTTTATTTATTTATTTTTTGTTTATATGAAGTTTATAAGGTTATATCCTTTTATTTGATTAAGAATCTTGGAATTTTTGTGTAATAATAATGCTTCGATGTTATATCTTAATTAAAAATATTTCTTGGAAAACTTACCTATCACACTATTGAGATCCATAATTTACGCCTTGATAAATTTTGTTTTAATTTGTTATGAGTTAGGGAGTTGTATGTATTCACAAATAAAACATATTCACCCTGTGGTTATACCCCATTCCAGGTGGTTACAACTGTATAAAGGTTACCTATATATTCTGGAAGTAATTCCCTTTATCGATGCAGGAATTTCCCATTTACTACTTCCTAAACTCGCATATGCTTAGATCAGAAAAATTGAGAACATTGCATACAATGTTATTCTATTCAGGAGAAAAATATCAAGTCCTTTTTGGTCTTAATCTAATTGTATGCTAACAACAATTAATATACAATTTTGTTTACTAAATCGTTTTAACCCGATAATTTTCTTTTGTTTACATGAATATTCTAATGTTTTATTGTATATGCATATTCATTATCGCTTAATATAATAAGGCATTTATAAAACCTCTACTCATCACTGTCTAGGTTCCGTAGCTTCTTTATTTGGACATTTCATGACTATAAACATTCAGGAACCACACTACTTTTACATTATAATTTCCAGAGTCGAATAATTAATATAATTATACAAAATGTATTATGATCTCATTTATCATAATTATAGAAAACAAAAATGCATAACTTCATAATAAGTGTAATGAAGTATATATGATTCACCTCAAGTAAAATGCATGCATTTATATAAAGTGATTATGTAGCATACATATAATTCTGTAGCTACATACAATTATGTAGCTTCACATTAATAAATAAATCCAACATACAAAAGTAAAACACATCTATATAGATCAGGTCTTGCAACTACAAGCAATTCAATAATCCTACATAAGTGGAAATAATTAGATAAAGATACATATCTATAACAATTATGCTGGAAAGAAAATAGAACATCCATGTTCCATCGAACCGTAGATATAGAACAACCACGATTACTTGTCCTGATCACCCCCTAGCCTGACCATGACTCCATAAGGGAAAACTGAGCATTACTCATTAGCCACTGTCTCCCTGAATAGTTAAAAAAAAATCATTTTTCTAACACCAGTTGTGCTCATAACAACAAATAGTCATTTCCACATTATACTAAGCAACATACTGCCTCCCACATATGTTGTATATATCCTTTTTCCATTGCCTAGGACTTTCCATCCATTTCCCTCCTTGGGAAATTCACAACTTTACAAATCCCTAATTTTTAGGGGTTGCCAATGACAAAACTCAACTTCTGGCTTGTGTAAAATCAGCTCTGAGTTAACTCAAACATGTTCCCCACTCATGGAGTCATAGTCAAATATTTTTAACCTGGTTGTTCCACCCATTATTTATTAAAATATATGTCTCATACATGTGTCCATAAAAAGGGACAGTTGACAAGTCAAACACTTACCAAATAGTCATAAAATATTAATTACATACTTCCACAAATTCAAATCCAAATTTCAAAAAATGGAAATTTATTTTAAACACAACAATTTTTTAAAAATAAATTGTTTTAAATATTTGAGGATGTCACATCTTCTCCCCCTTAAGTATACAACTGTCCTCAATGTTAGTCTTTCCTTAAACCATCACTTGGAATAGATCTGGATAAGATTTCAACATTTCTTCTTCCATCTCCCAGGTAGCCTCCTCAGGACTAAAGTGCTTCCATTGCAATTTTACCTGGGCTATGGTTATGTTCCGAAGTACTATTCCTTTCCTGTCCAGAATGCATACAGGTTCCGCTTGGAACTCGCCTTCTGGTTCCACCTACACCATGTTCCAATCAATGATGTAAGTAGGATGATGAATATATATTTTTAATAATGAAACATGAAAACATTATGAACTTTTAAATTTGCAGGGAGTCATAGTTGGTATTCCATTGATCCAATTTGAGTTAAGACTTTGAATGGACCAAAAAATCTTGACGCCAACTCGGTACAACTTCCTAGTTATAGGGAGATCCTCCTTGCTTTGACTTTGAGATATACATGCTCTCCAATTTTGAATTCCGGATGTCTCCTTTTGATATCTTCATAGATTGTTTGTCGATCTTGTGCCTCTTTCAAATTTTGTTGTACCATTTTGACCATCCTTTCCATTTCTTGGAGTATTTCTAGTCCAACCATAATCATGTCAACTGGATTATCCCAACTAATTATAGTTGTACATTTCCTTTCATATAAAACTTCAAAGGGACTTATCTTAGCTGATGCTTGATACCCATTATTGTATGTGAATTCAACTAAGTTTAGATGCGCTTCCCACTTAATTGGTTTTGTTCTTACATACATTTGTAACATATCTTTGATAATTTGATTTGTACATTCTGTTTACCCATCAATCTGTAGATGGTAACGTGTGCTGAAATTTAGGTTAATACCTGAACTTGTAAATAATTCCTTCCAAAATTGGATGTAAATTTAACGTCTCAATTTGAAATCACCATGTTAGGAATCCCATGTAGTCTAAATATTTATTTCATAAAAAATTGAGCGATGTTAATCGCTTTATAAGTAGACTTTATAGGTATAACGTGTGCAGAATTACTTAGCTTATCAATTACTACCATAATTGAATCATTTTGTCTCTGAGTCTTAGGCAAACATGTGATGAAGTCCATTGAAATAATTTCTCATTTCCATTTTGGTATAGGAAGAGGTTGTAAAAGACCTTTTGGATGATGATGTTCAACTTTTACCTATTGACAATATAAACATTTAGATAAGTATTAAGTTGTTTCAGATTTCATATTAGGCCAATAAAATTGTTTTCTTAAAGCTGTTGTCATTTTCTGGTATCCTGGATTACCAGAACATGTCTTTTTGTGCATCTCATTAAGAATCATCATCTTCAATTCAATATAATTAGGTACATATAACCTATCTTTGAACCTTAGCAGTCCATTTTTATCCATACTGAAATTTGTATTGCACAAATTTCCCTTATTTTTCTACCATTCGTCTGTTGTTTTGATGTATTCTACATCATTTCTGCTTGCAGATTTAATTTTGTCCTCAATATTGTTTTCTTCTTTGTTGATTATTACTTCATATAACTCATTATTTCTCCGACTTAGTGCATATGCAACTTTATTTTCCTTTCCTTTGATGTGTGATTTTTCAAAATTGAATTCTCTTAGGAAGGCCAACCATCTCACATGTCTTGCATTGAGATCATGTTGACTAAACAAGTGTTTCACACCACTGTAATATGTTAGAAATATATTTTTTCTTCCCATTAAGTAATGTCACCACATTTTCAATGCATGAATTACAATTGTTGATTCTATATCATGATTTACATAGTTTCTTTCATGTTCCTTTAATTTGCATGATTCTTAATAAATAACATGTCCATCTTGAGTTAGTACTCCTCCTAATCCTTCTTTACTTTCATCCACACTAACCGTAAAGTATTTATAATGGTAATACACTTTAAGTATTAGCGTTGTAGTTAATAGTCCTTTCAATTTATTAAAATTGTCTTGCCATTTTTTAGACCAATTCAATTTCGTCCCCCTTTTATGCAATCATGTAATATGATATGAGATTTTGGAAAACCCTTCGATAAACCTCTAGTAATAAATGGAAATCCCCATGAATAATCTTATGTCTTCTACGTCTTTAGGAATATGTCATTCCATAATGGCTCTAATCTTTTCAGGATCTACTCAAATACCATTTTCTGATATTACATGTCCTAAATATTGTATCTTCCTTTGGTAAAAATCAAATTTATCGAAATTAACATATAGTTTATGCTCTCTTAGAGTCTATAACACTATTTTCAAATTTTGTTCATGTTCTTCTGCAGTTTTTGAATAGATTAATATATCATCAATAAATATCAGTAGGAATTTATCTAAATACTAGTTGACTATATTGTTCATCAAGCACATAAAAGTAGTTGGTGCGTTAGTAAGTCCAAACAGAATCACTACAAATTCATAATGTCCATAACATGTTCTAAATTGTTTTTTGTTTACATCTTTGTCCTTTATCCCGATCTAATGATAACCAGATCTCAAGTCTAGCTTAGAGAACATTTTTTCTCCTCCCACTTGGTCAAACAGATCATTGATCCTAGGTAAAGGGGATTTTTCTTTAATCATCATTTTTTTCAATTGATGATAATCAATACATAGTCTTAGCATTCCATCTTTATTTTTAACAAATAAAACTGGCGCTCCCACGCTGAAACACTTGGTTTGATGTATTATTTATCTAACATTTCATGTAATTGAATTTTTAGTTCAGTTAATGCAAGAACACTCATTGTATAAGGTGCCTTTGATATTGGGGCATATCCAGGTAGTAAATCAATCGATAAATTTATTTCTCTCCTTGGAGGTATTTTTGGTATCTCTTCTATGAATACATATTAAAATCGTCGAAGGACTCCAAAGTCTTCCAAACTTGGTTTTTTTATCTTCCCAACATATTAGTTACTTGAATAGCATACAATTTGCAATCTTTACTAATACATTTCTTGAATTGCAGTTTTGATATGTGTCTAACAAAAGCTGGTTTTTTGATTCCTTGTACTGTTCTTGATGTATTATTTTCATCCTTGTACACAATGAATTTTCATAGAAGTTCAATACCACTTTATGTCGCTCTAACCAACCCATTCCAATAATTATGTCATAGGATCCTAAAGGTAACACATTCAAATTTATCTTTGTATTCTGACCACTTATACTGTAACGAACCCCCTCGTTATGACAACAAACCTCTTATAACAAGTGGAATTTTTTTTTTGTTTTTTAAAGTGTGTGTGCGCATGTACAAGGGAAACAAACACATTCCACTCTACGTCGCCACCCGATGACTAACAAGACACAACCACGATGAACACAACAAGACAACATAAGGTGCACAACAAGTAACTGGAAGCATTAAATGACCATCAATCAACCATAAAAAGACTGAATTCCCATCCATCCTACTCTGCACTGGTTAGGACCTCCAAGACACATAAGCAACGCTCAAGCCCAGGTTCCCATCGATTTTAACCATTTAAGGTCTCAGGGCTGGTGACTGTTCTGAGGAACATGGAGGTGTCTACGTCCTGCCCAACACAAGCAGACCAAGCAACAAAATTATTACCACCAAACACAACAATAAATCCTTGAGCAACCACGCCTTCTAAGGAAGGCGCAAGACAAGGAATTAGACAACGACCAACTAAAAATGGAGACAAGGCATTATCTATAACTCACTTGGCATTAATTACTGACCACTTACTCCATTTAATTTCCAAAATCGACAAGTTACCAACCCATCCTTAAACTGATGTAAATTGAATTAAATGCAAATTTCCAATTTCCTAGATCAAAATTTTGGTACTTAATTATGGTACTTAATTCAAGAACCCTACCTTTTACATGTCAACAATAACAGTAAAAACTTTAGTAACCGTACCATATTAACAATATCCTTACATTTTATATCACAGTAACCTTACAATTAAAATAACATTAATTTACATTCCCTGTTAGCTAACACTTAACATTGCATTTGCTTTATGTTGCTACAACATTGCCCTAAAAACAATCAACATTACATTTTGTATTAAAATAAATTGCCAATAGAAAATCAAGAAAATGCATTCCTGTATCTAACACTAGCCTTACATGAGCATTTATCATTAAGCAGTACATTACCTTAATCCTTACCATAAAACAATTATACCATTAGCATTAACATTACCATAAGCATCCGTTAAGCATTACCTTACATTGATCATTACCCTAAAACAATAATAACATTAACATTGACATTACCATAAGCGTTAACATTGACTTTAAACATTATATTACATTAGTTTTACCTTGAACAATAAAAGCCTTGAAAGTTAGCATTACCCTAGATAATAGATTCAATATTAACATCACCATTCATTAACATTACTACGAAACAATCATAATGTTGAACTTTAACAGCCCAACCCTGCGCTAAATTAAAAAGAATAAAAGCAATCGTCAGCAAGAACCCCAACGGTTATGAGGGCCTGCCAGAATTAAGGGCAACTTACAAACGCATGCCAGAATTCACAAAATCTAAATGGAAACTAACAAATGGCTACTGACTCGCTCAACATGTAGCACTAAACCAGATTCACCCTGGCAACCCAAAAAGGGCAACTTTATTCTGGATAAGTATAAAAGTGCTGGAAACGTAGCAAGTAAATTTCTTCCGTTAAACCTGAGCTTCCTTACATTACGCTGGCAGGTAAACAAATAATAACTAGATGCATCAATTCCTTTTATAGGAATAAACCTGTCATTAATAATAAGTTTATTGTGATCTAAATTCTCTGATTGTCTCCCGGCGAAGGTTAAGCGTGTAGATTTTGTTCTAGACAACAAGGCAGAGAGGCAGAAAACTCCATGCAGGGGCGAAGGTAAAAGATTAAAAGTTGCAGGGAAACTGGGTACGAGGTTGAGGAGGCTTGGAAGTGAAATGAAGCATTGGCAATC
>JASDQU010190346.1:0-18390 GCA_032191745.1 Picea mariana
TGGGAGTAACCAGGGAGAAACTGAGTTCCTGCTCAGTTCCATTTGGTCTTCAAGAATGAAGATGAAGATGAGAAATTTGCCAGGTCCAAAATTTACCAGGTCCAAGAAGGTTCAGAGTCCATCATATAAAACAGTAGTGGAGTTGTTGAGATCAACCTTCAAGTGGGAGATTGTTGGTTGTGGAGCCTGATTATCTTCCTGATTCAGAGGTATTTTACTTTCAACCGTGTTTATACCCCATGAAGTATTTACACCCCAAAAGTATGTACACTCTTCCACGTGGGGGAGTGAAGAGGGGGGGTACCCCCACTGTGGGGTCCGAGGGGGCTATCCCCCTAGCTTGGGGGTCTGGGGGCAAGCGGCCCCCCAGCAGGGGTTCAGGGGCGAAGCCCCTGAAGGAAAAATTGCCTTGTAAATGTATATTGTAATTTCATTATAAATCTGGACTGTTCATTATAAGGTCACAGATCTAATGGTAGAGATTATGTTAGGGTTTTTTGCCCTAGAAGGCAACCCTCTTTTATGAGGGAAATGTATTATGGCTATAGTTATGGTGAATATTGTATTGTAAGAGAGGAGACTGTGAGAGAAAGAAGAGGAAGTTATAGCAAGTTTTGTTGTAGGTTGTATCCCTTCATTTGCTGGATAATAATAAAGGAAGGACCTGGCAATTTCTCTGGTGGATGTAGCCCACACTAGGTGAACCATGTAAATCTGTGTCTCTCTTGTATTGTGTATCTTCTATTCTTTGTTTTCCGCATTTGTTTTATTTTACTTCTCCGCGGTCCTATTTTTCTAACAACAGAGAGAGGAAACTTTGTGAGTCAACGCAAGGAGTGCGGGTCTGAACTTAGTGGAGTTAGAAGAGAAGCTGTAAGGCAGGCATGCTAGATTAATTTATAGACATAGGGAGAAATTTCAAGGTGGTTACATCCCTTGAAAATAAATACTGTGTGGAGAGAGACACAACGCAAAGTTACTGAACACTCTGAAATACTCTTCTAGGAGGGAATTGAGCTTGTGTGAGCATGCCCAGGAACTACACGGTTAAGGGTATAAGAGAATCCTAGAATTGCTAAACATTCTGGTGAAGGAAGGTTTTGCAAGAAGTTCATCGTCAAAGAAAAGGAGATGCCTTAAACCTTTCCATAAGGTCGAGGGAGAAGCCATAGAATAACAGAGCCAGTGCAAGGAGTGGACCTAAGGTATTGAGAGTTCACCTTATAAGCTCAAGAGGAAGAGCAAGAAACTGCTAGGAGGGCATGAGAATCTTGCAGAAAAACTTGGAACATTGGAGGTTTTCAAGCCGAGCAAAGTCAGAGGAGAGTTGTACAAATTTCTACAAGGAGCACAGAAAGGAGTTTCAAGAACAACCTAAGTCTCAAAAAGGGAAATTGTGATAAGTGCGCAAAGTAATCAAGGACTTGCTGAATTCTAGAACACAGAGAGGTCACCCATTGTCAAGGATGAGATAGGTGGTAGAAGGTCGAGAGGTTCGAGAGAAAGAACTTTAGAAGGTTTGCAGGGGAAAACAAGGATCTTCGTGAATTTACTAAGAGTGATATAATCCAAGCCATTAAATCTGGAAGGACGCATGGCAAAGGATCAGCGTATCGCTGGTTCATAATTTGGAAAGGCAGAGTTGAGGGGAGACAGGACTCGTGAAGCCCAAACTCGCGATTCGATCACAGTCATTGATTGCGAGAGGAACGAGGACCGTAGATATGGTCTTGAAGTATTCACCGATTCAAAAATTGGGAAAGGTAGGAATCAGTTCATGAAAGTCTCGAAGTGTGATATCATGAAGGGATTGGACTCACGGTCATAGTCGTGGTCATACCAATGGAGGAGCTTAGCAGTGAGAGATAAAGTCATCAACACAAGAGCTAAAAGCGCTAATTATAGGGTCCACAGGTGCCACATCATGGGTACCAAGGAATATAAGGGGACCTATGTCAAGTTTAAATCGGTTCCATCAGGAGCCCGATGAGTCATTCGACTCAATGACTTGAATGATCCTAGACTAGGAGGTCATTCTAGCCCCAAAGGAGAGAAAGGATAAGGGGGGAAGGTTGGTGCCTATTTATTTACTAAGTTTAAATCTTTGATATTGAGCTTAGCATCTTTTGGTATTGATAAGTCTAAACAAGTGGACCAACTTATTCTAAAAATCTTTGACAAGCTAGGACTAGAATATGTTGTGTATGTTTCCACTTTCCATTCAGGAAGGTATCTCATGGGTAAAAATTGGAAGATTCCTACCATGGATGAATTCATTGATTCTCTCACACATGAGCAGGAAAAACTCATTTAGATGGGCCTAATCAAGGATCCCAAATAACATGCACTCACCATGAATGATGGAAAAGGATCATCGAAATAGAAAGGAAAGGTGAAATCATAACATCCAAAGCCAAAGAAGGAGGGATATTCCAAACCCTTCAAGGATTCTTCAGGTTCAGGTTCCAAAGACTCTTTAGGTTTAGGTTTCAAAGAGAAAAAGAAGAAGAAGAAGAAGGGAAAGAAGTGAACTTACGACAATAAACCAAATCATGATGAATCCACATGAATGAAGAAACATATCGATCTTATGGCTCAGGTACTTCAGTAGAAAAAACTTGGAAACTTCATTCTAGAAGGAGCCAAGAAGAAGAAGGAAGAAGATCTTGCATATAAGAAAGGTAATCATCATGATCTTGTTGCAATTAATTCCTCATCTAATCCATGGATTATAGATTATGACGTATCACATCATATGGCAACAAAAGAGAAAGTTTTTATTTCTTTGAGCTCATGCTCATGACCCCCTATTCTCATGAGGATCATACTACATTAGCAGTAGCAAGAGAGCGGAGAGTGGAACTCCATAATGGAAGTTTTGATAATGTTTTACATGTTCCAAAGATTTCTATGAATCTTCTCTTAGTTTATCAGATTACTCAAAAAGGTAAAAAGGTTGAATTTACATCAGATTTAGTTTTTTTACTTGACATGCATGACAATTCCATCATTGCAATTGGTGAGGTGGATCACAGGTCAAGGTTGTATAAATTCACTAAGTTTTATGATGATGACTCATGTTTTCTACTTACACATAAGAAGAGTACTGTGCATGCACCTCTAGTGAAACATGCAAATACTCTTATGCTTCAATTAGTTTTAGACATCAGAGATGATTCGATACACTAAGATTTTGTACATGAAAATAAGCAGGTAGTATGACCAAATAAGAAGCCAGTGTCAAAGATTCAATAGATTTCCAATAAGGAACATACCACACTTTAGGAAGCAAGCAACCTTGCAAGTAATCCATTGGATTTGAGGAGGACTTGATCTCAACATGATGATCCTTCTCATGTACTTTTAGAATTTGAACCTATGATTCCCATGCATTTCTATATGGTTCAATATTATGATCCACAACTCTATAGTGAGGTTGTGGGAAATCCGGTATGGCAAGTAGCCATGAAGAAGGAGTATGACTCACTCCTAAAGATTCAGACTTGGGATCTGGTTCCACTTCCACTAGAAATGAATATTTTCAGTTGTAGATGGGTCCACAAGATCAAGAGGTACAAGGCTAGATAGGTTTCCAAAGGACTTCCTAAAATCCATAAATATTTCTACATATTCACAAATAATTTCAGTGAGAAGAATTTTCAGACTTTACGGGATCGTCTTGGAGTGAAGAACAGAGTTTCCTAGCAACTGGCTTTTCTTCTTTTGATGTATTGTCTTTTGAGTGGGGGGGTTTATTCCCATGTCGTTTTCCCTCTTTCCTCATTTTATTCAGTGTTCATTAGTTGCATTGTACATGAGTACCTAACATGTTCTATTTGTCAGAATTCATTTTTACTCCATAGTGATTTTCATGGGGGTGTTGGAGAAATTTCTATTTTTGGCACACTAGTTCAGTGGGAGTTAATTGACTAGTTCTATTTTATACTTTCTATTTTAGATCATCACTATTATGCTATTATGCATGCATGCATTCTGATATTATGGAATGTTATGTCCTATATATGAGTGTATTCCACTCATTCATTGTATCATATTGATTATCATCTATGTATCAATCATCATCTCATTGGAGTAGTGTGGATATATTTTTTCATTCTTCCATATTGAATCTCTCTTCCTTTCTTAATAAGCTTTGTTTGTACTTTCTTTAGCTAGATCTCCTATGCAGGTTTCGATGAAAAATTGACACGAGAGTCATTTTAGTCTCACCATGAATGTATGTTGAAGCATCATTCTTCTTCATATTTTTCTAGCCTTTACCCAGGGGACTCCCTAAGAGCATGGTTTGTTGTCTTTCAATCTAGCTTAAACTTTGAAAGAAACATGTAATGAGAGCTTCTTTATTATTTTCGGTCTCGTTTGGATTACTTAAGAAAAGAAGCCCCCCTGGAGTCTTCTTTAAGCCCTTTTCAGACTTTATAAAATTGAAAATATTGCCAAGCAATCTTTTTTCCCTTCACACTCGTCAAACTAAAATTTGAAGGCATGTCTGTCCAGTGGTAGTTTACCCCTTTTTCAGTCCAGACAATTGATTTATGAATAAAGGTATGCCCTAGGAGCTTCAATTTTCTAGGAGAGTATTCTCAGGTGTAAGTTGAACCCTTTTTTTTGCCTGAGGGATTAAATTTTTGGAAAAGGGCCATTCTCCCTGGTTTTGATTTATCTCTTTTTCAGGCCTTGGAGATTATCTATGAAAAAGGAACCCCCTGGAGTCCATATTTAAGCTCTTTTCAAACTCCCTAAATATGAAAACATTGTCGAGTGACCTTGTTCCTTTCACACTCGTTAATTGGTCTAGAAGGAATATCTATTTGGCATAAGTTTAACCATTTTTTCTGGCCAATAGATTATCCAGGAAAAAGGTATGCCTCAGGAGACATGTCTCACTGGGAGAGTTTCTCCTAACTTATATTTAATACTTTTTCGAGCTAAGGAGACTAAACTTAGAAAAAGGTTGTGAGTCCATAGTTAAGCTCTTTTCAGACTCCTTAAAATTGAAAAGATAGCCGAGTGATCTTGTCTCGAGCACACTCGTTAAAATGGTTTTGAAGAAACACCCTTTCGGTATAAGTTTAACCCTTTTCAGAACCTTCTAGACTAATTATGAAAAAGGAACACTCTAGAATCTTCTTTTAGTGTGTTTTCAGACTCTCTAAACATGAAAAACCATCAAGCTTACCTTCTCTGGGCTCGTAAAACTTCACATAGAAGGAGTCTTGTTGTGTCATAATTAATCGCATCACATGTCTTATCCTTGCATATTTGGCCTAATGTCGGCTTCATGTTGTTATTAAATGAACCTTTAAAGCATTCCTTAAATGCAAGCCTTGTAGAACTTTGTCCCTTACAATCTGACACCTTGACCCATGGAGGAATTTTCTTGAGTGTACTTATCCTACACATGTATCCTTCCACTGAGCATAAGTATGTTCCATGTGCTTGGAACTAGTTTTCTTGCTCACAACACTTGTTCCTCCTTTGTAACGTAGCATTCTTTTATTCTTTTTCAAGCTCGTTAAAAATTTGAAAAAGAAAAAAAAATAAAGTATTCCAAAATGATGGGACGGGATATACATTCTCTTTTATCGGAAGCAATATAGTCACCCTTGGACAAAGCACATCCTTCTATTTGTTCGCCAAGCATTGGGATCTAGTATGAGCTTAGGAAGTTGTTCTCATTACATATATTTGTGTCCTCCTCCATTTGGTTACTCTTCCAAACATATGGATATTTTTTGATGCCTCTTGTATTACAGACTTATGTCAAATATATGATGCATGAGTCTCATCATTTTGTTGTGCTTTTATCCAAGGGAAGTTTTATCCAATCTAAATCAACCATTCTACAGTTTATCTCTTGAATTTCATGAGTCATCCATCCCAAGAGTCTAGTCAAGTTCGGATTCAAAATCAATGAAGTTCTGTGCATGATGATCAAGATACTCTAGTTTTTCCTCGACAACATGTCGAAGACCTCAGGGTAGTGAGTCTTACACTTCTATTATACTCTTACTTGAGCTTTTAAACATCTTGAATTTGTTTCTCTAGCTATGAAGTCCTCATCTCCAGCGACACGAGTCAATGCTTCTTGAAGATGCATATCATATTGTACTTGTATATCTTCATATGATCTTGAGATGTAGATCTGTCGTGTATTGTTCACGGATGCACTTTATATGGACATTTATATTTTGTCTAGTAGTCATATATGACATGGATCTATAGTATACTTGAGTGGAACCGATGCTTAGTTCATCCTGATCATGGGTATGCCTACCTCAGAGAGATTATCATTATTTTACAGATGGCATGCTTACAAACACTTGTCTCGGGCTCACTCAACTCTGTGCCTTCCCACTGTGTAAATATATTGTAATGTATTTTGGCCATCAATTGTTATTGTGACCTCACATATTAGGGGGCATCCGTTATGGTCCAAAATGCCTTATCTATGCATATAAGACATTGGCCCTCCCATTTGCATACTTTTCCAAAATATTGTTGACGCTTCCTTTTAAAAAAACAGTTTTTGGAAAATGTATGTTCCCTATTGAATTGATATCCCTCGTACACATGCGTTCTACGTGATATTTAGCATGCATACACATGCATGTTGCATGCTAGTTAGCCCATTTTTACCTCCAAAAGTTGAAAAAAATATAAAATTACATGGAATTCGGTGAAGTTTACGGGCTATGGAGGGTTTCCTAATCATTTTACCCCTTGTATCCCATCTCCAAACTGAATAACCATATTTTTCTCATACAAAAAGATGTCTTGGGGAGTCATTTATAAACATGAGAAAGAAAATAAGAAAACTCTGCCAAAATCCCTTCCCTTTCTTAGCCCAAGATTTGCATCCCATTCTGAGTTTTAGCCTTAACCATCACCTCCAGTATTTCCCCTGATGCAACCCTTCCTCCTTCCCTTGGTGATATGTTGTTTGAGAGAATATAATGTGGAATTGATGTACTTGGAGCCATGATAGAAGATCCTAGACTTGGTTTGTGGAGTAGTTTCCAGCGAATTCTGTAATCCTTTTTAACTTGAAATTCAATAAAAGAGTTCATCCTTATCCAAAAACCCTATGTTTGCATGATTTTGTTAATTTAAGAATTTATATCTATGTATAAACTTTTAAAGTGATCAATATAGATTGCATATGTTCTTCATTATTTTCCTAACCTTTTGCACGTCATCTTTGGGAAGAGATCTGTGATCTAGGAGGCGACAACAAGCTAAAGAGGTCTACACCAATCGCAAGGACTGAAGTTCCACCCATTAACTCTCTTTCCTTTCTCTGTCATCACTTTGTTTATATGGTTTTGGGGTAGATTAAGGGTAGAACCATATTTTAAGGGAGTTATCACTCTGCCTTTACCTTAGACCCAGTATAGGGGAATTTTCCTCGTAGCAGGTATCATGTGTAAACTTAAATATTGTATAATTCTCAAATTATTTGTGTTTATGTTTTTGAATTTTAGTATTTGGTACTAATAGTTCAATTTTATACATATCTATGCAATCCGTCGATATGTTTTCTATGTATAGTAGTATTTCACCCCCTGGGCACTTGGGTATTACTTCTAGGTTGAATTTCTCCAAGCATAGGGTGATGGAATCACTTGTACATCTTGTAAGGGTCCATCACATCCCACCTATATACCACCCACCTCCACCACCACATTTGGCCCCATCGACAGAGACTGCCCCAATAGAGGTTGTCTCGGTGCAGGTTGTACAACCTAGTGCTCCATCTTCCAACGAATCTCCATTGATGCCTAATATATTCACAGTGAGATAATGAATTGATGATAATTTTTTATGTTTCATGAATTTGTTTTTACACATGTTTGTTTAATTTTCTTGACTTGATCCTTGTAACTGATGCAGGGTAGCATTACAGAGAGATTGGGCTTGTGAAGGAGGGTAACATCCTCACGATTGAAAGTTTCATATGTGGTGAATTGTATTAGGTTAAATTATAAAGTATCAATTTGTATGTCTATTAATTCATTGATGAAAAAAACTTATAACATTGTTTATTCTTTTTTTAGTCTCCAAAGCATAGAAGCATGCCCAGGCTTAGAACCTCTTGAGGTGCATCCTCAAGCAAAAGAGGAAAGATAAATTTCAAGGATGCTCCTGAGGGTGGTGAGGGTGGTGAGGGTGGAAATGGCCAATTATTGACCAAATACTTCCATTTGTATCTAGGCCACCATATAGATGTTTTTTATGTTAGGGAATGATCTAAAAATAGAGGGATAACTTGTTTTGCTATGCAAGAATCCTCTACTCCATTAAAATATAAACTTTTCATGACCTTGCTCAATGTCTTAGTTGTGCAAGAGGATTTATGTGTCAAGTTTATGCCTCTTTTATGTGTTTATGTGTGAGGTTTTTAATAGGTTAAATGTGTTTTTTAAAGAATACAACAACAAATATAACATGAAACAAAATATAACTAGAAAACACTCACAACAAGAACAACATGATAAAGGAGTTCACCCCCAACTAGGCTACATCTCCTTGAGCCTCCATCAATGGACTAAGCTCTCTTGGATTAGTTTGTCAAATATTCTTTTAAAAGATGCTACTCAACTCCAATGGATTTACTGACCATACCATTAGGTCCAGAATACATAAAAATGCCAAAAATGACTAATAGAACTCTGAAAAAGGACCATGGTGTTGGAAGATTGGTTGTTGTCATTGATGTCAATCCTAGTCATGGGTTTTTGACCGCAAGATTGATGAAGGTATTTGGACATGAAGGAAAATTCACATGCAGATAAAACACACATGGATGGATAGTATACATCATTTTGTTTCTGGTGGTATGTGGCACGTCACGTGGATCCTCATGGTTGAGGAGAAATGAATTTTTGAAGATGACAAAGTGAATTGTACATGTAGTCCCTGAAGATAATTAAAGAAAAGAATTACAAAATAAGAAAGTGTCAGGTCAGCCCTAATGTTAAAAGGAAGTGACATAAATGGTATAAATAAAAATAATTATACATTCATTTGATATAAGTCAAATTTTAGAGGGAATAAGAAGTAAAAGAAGGCCAGATTTCAAGGGAGGATTTTGGTGATGTGTTTTAAGGTATGTTATTTTCAGGTCATCTTACCATTTTTGCTATAAATTTTTTTCTAGAACGATTCAGATGGTGAAATCGATATATTATTGAGAAGACATATCAAGGTACCTCTAGTAAAATGTTCAACTCTTGATTCACTATAATTATGGAGATACACTTTGTGGAATATAGGGCTTGTGACCAGTCCTGAAGCTATTCAATAAACAGGTGTTTCGGGTACAACATACATAACATCTTCATACAGAATCCAAATGAAGTGGGACCACTTCCATTGGAAATAGTAGGGAGTTTAGTTTCTTGTGTGCAAGTTTCAGAATCAGATGTTAAATATTGAGTGTGGGGCATGCTGTACAACTTGGGTCTTCTGAATAGACGAGAATTGAATAAAGTCTACCATTCTTTCTATAACCTCTTCTTGAGGAGGATTCAAGGAGTGAAAATTTGAGGAGTTTCAGAGAATACATTGAATAATATTATCTATAGGATCAAATAACTACAAGAATTGAAGAATTGTAGAAATTGAAGAAGTCTTAGGAAACATTATCAGGTTCTATGTGATGATTGGTTGATGGTGATGATTTAATGTAAAGTTTTATTATCTTTCATATATTATTGGGTGGAAGGAAGGGGAAAGGATGGAGAGTTCAAATGTCTCTTGATATTGGAGGATTGTATCTTCCTCTTGGAGGTTTATCCCTCCCTCTACATTTGGAAGATGTAGCTACCTTTGGAAGTCATTACTTCCCTTGAACAATAACTATTGATTATTTCTCATATATTGTGCATGGTGTATTGTGGTGTATTGGTGTAACTATTATACTATTGTTCATTTCTCATTGGATATAGTTGAATGTTTTCAGTATAAGTTGAAAAAGGTTTCAAATTGTACTTGATATTGATTCACCCCCCTCTCAGTATCAACACATGGCTCATTCGGGCATGACCTCCTCTACTGGTGGCCTTAATCTTCCCTGAGATTAATTGTGGAAACAACACTGGTAAAAGTCCTCAAAAGCCTCTGAAACCTATCCCAATGTGTTCATAGCATAACAATTAGTAAAAAATGACTATTCAGTCTCAAAAAATAGACTTGGGCTCATCTGATCATGGCCTCCTTCAATGGTGGCCCTAAGCTCCCTAGAGTTCCTGAAACTTCAAGGTAGAAAAAATTCCAAAACAAGTTTCCAAATGGTTTTGAAAACAATGCCAATGGATTCAGAACATCCAAAAAACCCTAGCTGGGCTTTTTTGGCACCTCATTTGGCCAAACAATGAAGAAGATAGGCCTCCTGCCATTTTCCTCCTTCAAGTTTGTTGTCTCTGGTTCGCCAAATCGCATCTGTGTGTGAGCAACCTGGCTTCTGGACATTTCCCGTGCCTAAACCCAACACACACGTCATTTCCACAAATCACACCAATTTGTCGCACGGTTAGGTAACCTAGCCCCCAAACCGGTAGAGGTGTTGGACACGTGGGTTCCAATGTGACCACGTCCCACGTGAATTATGGCACCCATTCCAACGGTTAGATATGTGACAAGTTAAAAGAGACCGGTGCGCCAAGTGTCAGGTGAAAAAGGGGGGAAGAACCATTGGAAAATGCACGCAAATCCATGTATTGGAGTACACATGTGGTGTGCATAAAACTGGGGGCTAGGGCTAAGCCCCAACCCTGACCCCCGCGCCATAATACAATGTATTCAAGTTTAAATACATATGAAAAAGTATACGGTCAAGTAAAAAACGTGTGGCATGTTAGTAGAGTGGCCTTCTCTAAGACATTACACATGTTGGGGGAGGTTCGAGGTTCGAACCCCATAGACTTCATAAAGTTTTATCATATCAAAACAGGGTGCCATGTGGTAGCCCATGTCTGGGCCATGTGGCACCTCATAATTTTCCAAAAAACCATGCCACGTGTCACCAATGGATTCACCCACGTGTCTACCACCTGACTTCCAACTCGACTTCTACCATGTCATCATCATGCCATGTCATCACCTGCCACGTCAATGTACGATCATGCCACATCAACTGTACGACCTTGCATAGTCCACAATTTGTTTTGCCTATTTGGAAAATCGAACAGAATGTGATATCTCACTCTTATGATGTCCATTTGACCCCATTCAAAGTGCGTTGGGTTCATGATGACGAGGCCTATGCTCCTGTTCATTTTGAGGAAATTATGAATACTTTTATTTTTGGGCTAAAATTTGACCCCTGGTCCAGATTCTGATCACACCTTCCCACTGAAAGGATTCGGGACCCACAAAATATTATGATTATCTGCCTGAACTTCAATACTCTTCTTCTTCCAAGTTCTATCAATTGATTCTACTTGAAAAGTCTTTTTGACAATCACCTGGGTACCTTGACATGCCTTGCATTGCAACTAGCTATGTCCCTCAACCACTGTTCTCTGGTTGTTGCTGACCCACTGTTCTCCTTTTTCTTGGACTACTGTCAGCCTTCCCACTAAGAATCAAGTCCCTCTTGTGAACTATTTGGCATCAACACAGTTCACTCTATAATGGCTGCAAAAACTTTCCTGCAACATCTTGTCACAAAGCAAGAAAACCATCAATCTTGAAAACAAACTTGATACAAGACTGAAAATGATGCCAACAAAGTCTTTTTTCTCTTCAAGCAAAACATAGTCGCATCTGGTACTTCATCAAAGTACATGGTGTTTTCCTACATCTTGGTGTAATCAAAATCGACTTACAAGCCAACAAACACCATCGACTAAACATAAGTCGAAAAACATGATCAACACAACATAGTCGTCAAGATAACATCGACCCAAGTCGAGACTCATTTGAAACACATCGAAATTTCTAATGACAAGTCAACATTCATGATACACAATCATGTCACAATCATGAGTCGCTCAAAATGAACTATCACAAAGTTCATTATTTACACACATACAAAAACACATGCATGTGCATAGCTCTTCAACTCTCCTTCAAGTACAAACATAAGTACATAAACCCAAAAACATGTGGGTACATAAGAGCTGCAATGAAAAGCTATATGGCTACAATAAGTGAGTATCATACCCATCTCTTACATCCTCCTGGTGAAGTTGTGCAACAACAAGAATGCCTTCAAATAATTTCATTCACATGCAAACTTGCATCATACAAGTTATGATAAGCTTCTACAAATTTTCATGCTTTCAACATAAAAGCATACATAAGGCTGAAATGTGAATCTACAACAGAAAAATGCAAGCCTTACTTGCTCAAGAAATCTAACCATTTCCTACCAAGCCAATTCAATGGTGACTTTTTTTGTTGAAAATCGTCTTCTTGTGAATCATCTTGACCCACATCAATGATGGAATCTCCTCTTCCAGTATTTTCAGACTCTTTATCCATCTGCTTCTTGTGCTATGGATGAGTGGTTGGATGTAATGTCCAACATTGGTCAATGAGATGACCCCTCTTCTGGCAGTGAGTGCAAATCTTTTGCATCTTCTTTTCAAGTTTCCTTTGCTTGGAAAGTTTCTTGAATGTGGTCAATCTTTTCCAACATATTGAAACATGATGGTTATACAAACCAAAATATGTACATGGAATTTTCTTTCATTTTTACATGCAAATTTACCATGCTTAACATAATCAAAAGAAACTGAATGATAGGTTGAAATATACCTTGAACATTCACCTTTATAACCTTCTTGAGGAGGTGAATTTGAAGAAGTTACCAGCTCTCTTTTGAAGACTAAAAAAAATGTTCTTGTCCTCATGGTTGTCACAACTCTTTTGTTTCATACATTTGCATTCATCTTGAACACACACTTTTCATGCTTGAGGGTTTGAACTTGAAACAAAAGTTCTTGAACATTTGCCTTTATCACCTTCTTGAGGAGGTGAATTTGAAGAGTTACTAGCTCTCTTTTGAAGACCAACAAAAATTTTCTTGTCCTCATGGCTGATACAACTCTCTTGTTTCACACATGTGCATTCATCTTGAACACAAACTTTGCATGCTTGAGGGATTGAACTTTGTTGACAGGCGAAATCGACCGTCCATCAACTGAGAGAGTGGAACCGATCCGGGGTTGTCTAATAACCCAAGCCATTTGGGATGAACCACACTGACGGGTTTAGTGGCTCCGTTAGCCGATCTAAGGTCCTAAGAAAACAAAAATAAAACTAATCTAAACTAAATATTTTAACTAAAACTAAATAAAACAAACTAATAAACTAATCTAACTAAAACTAACTATTAAACAAACTAAACTAAAACTAATTATTAAAACAAACTAAATTAATCTAACTATTCTATACATACAATCTACTAACTAATACTATACTAACTCTAACTAATTAACTATCTAACTATTAACTGAAATATAAATTATTCACAAAATGTACAATAACTACAATTTACAGATTTAAATAAAACCTGAAAAACTCATTGATATTCTGCCCTAAGACAACAAAAGATATTTTTGTTGATTTTATAATTTTATGGACAGAAATAAAATAGAAAACTGACTTAACTAAATCACTAATATACTAATTCTAACTACACATCTAACTACTAATATAATACTAACAAATTGATGAAAATAAAATACAAACTGACCTGGAGAATTGCTTCAGATTTGTCCTATGTATGATGACTGTTTTAGCAGATCAGAGGGAGGAAACCCGCACCGAATTATCCAGGGGATGCTCATAAATGATAGCTATAGTGCTCTTCAAGTGTGTTTATAGGACAAACAAGACATAAAAATCACAACAATCATATGATTTATAAATCTCCACAATTAGATAAATCCGTATGCAAAGACTTCTACTAAATAATTCAATTGATGAAGAAGAGAAATCTGTCATTCATAAACTGAACCAAGTAATTGTTGTGTTTTTAAATATTGAAAGAAATCAGACATGGATCATATTAATTAATTCATATCATTTTGCAAAAGACTATGATAGCTAAAGTAGTCACTAATCAAATGCAAATTGATAAGCATAAACTTGAAACAAAAGATTGATATTATGAAAAGTGAAAGTTGTAGCAGAACATCAACTTCTGTCACAGTTTGTAATAGGAATCCATAGCCTAGTTCTCCCAAAAATCAGGATGCTCATGTTTACAAAAAATAAGAAGTATTTAAAGATTTCCCACAGGGTAAAACATCCCTGTGGAAGTTATCAAAACAGTTTACACAAATCTGGGAAAATATCCCAAGTTTCTATTTTTTTTGCCTATGAATAACAACTGAAAGCTATATCTAAACTGTTGTAGCATGTCCAATTGGTCAATGAAATTCATATGCACCTGCAGATAGGCACAAGAAGACAATTTTTAGATAATGTTCAGTTGTAAAATCATCAAAATAATCAACTTTTATGACTAGCTAATAGAATCAAATGATTCTGTAGCTGGTCATATCTGCAAACAGAATCATTTCAAATTAATCAAGTAATAACAGGAATGTATGCTATCTATTAAACCATTCTTTTGTTACTAATTCAAAATGAATACAATCAATTCTAAACTAACAAAATCGTTTTTTAAATCAATACAGCCAAAACAAAACTGTATGCAATCTATCAAACAGATCCTTTACTAATCCAAACCAAACCAAATCGAATGCTAATTCAAAACAAACAGACATGAATGTGATTTGAGCCAACAAAATCATGCTAAAATTAAACAAAATCATACCAGCCATTGTGCAATCAAATCGAATGATGGTTGTAGTTGCTTACATGTTTTTCTTCTTTTAAAAACCACATGTCCTGTAGATGTAAAAAAAATTCTGGCAGACTGGTTGAATACCCTTTGAATTAATCAAGGGTTCAACAGGGGGCAAAGATGCATGGCTGGACGAGTGTTGTGGCCCAGATTTGGAGAAGTCATAGACATTTCATCAAATGCACACAGACCCAAAATGCATGTTCCAGCCACTGAAAATTGACCTGTAAAAGAAGATCTAGATCTCTGTAGTAACTCACTTTCTGAGGAAACTTCCCACGATGAAGGTAAAGGGGCTAAAAATGGTTCTAGGTTTTCAACGGTTTGATCTAATTCAAAACCGTTTGCCCAGAATCGCTCACGCAAAAACGTGACTCTGGGGGCAATTACGGGGCAGTCTTAAGCAATCTTCTTTGGCAAAAATGAAACCAAAACCGACTCTGAACACCATGGGCGTTCAATTCGCCCTTCAGGAGCCAGGAGAGAACATATAGTGGATAGGGGTTTGGGTAGGGTTTGGACAAGGTAGGCACAGGACTGAATGCTTGCTGGTTTTCCCAAACGGAGGTAGCCCGAGATGCAAGGCAATTGTTAATGCCCATTCGTGTGAGGGTTTGAAAAACTATGCAAAACTATTGTGCTATCATGGAGACTTGGTAAATCAAATCACTCACATCACAATCAAAGATTTTGACCCAATATCAAATATATTATTCACATGAAAGCCATAGCATTCATAACCAAAAAAATTATGACCAAATATCTAATAACTATTTGCAAACCATAGTGTTCATAACCAACAATTGGTCCGCAATAATATGTGTATGATTTAAAACAAAATAACATTTCAAATATAGTACCAAAGATTTGATCATAATATTTATGCATTGTATGAGACCATTGTGCCACAGGTCCAATCATAATGTTAATGCGTTCACATGAAACCATTTCACCAAGGCATTTGATCAAAAACAAAAGAACATCAAACCACCAATGTATCAATGATTCAATCACAATCACAAGAATACCATTGCATCACAAAATCAATCACTCGAATATCCCCACAGTCTTGTAAACGAAGTCTCATTAACAAATAAGAATATCAAAAGAATAATGATCTTAGAATCTTGTCAATTGTTTAACGATAAATAAATTGTAAAATACGATGAGCATATAAACAAGAGCGATCATAACAATCTAATGACATTTTTAATATGACTTCGAAAACCAGCATTTTCAAGCTTGCAGTCGTGAAAACGAGAACCAAGGTAAGTGTGCAAATGCATATAAAACAATGGTGTGGTTTTATTGGAAGGATTGTGACGAAATCAAAGTTTGCAAAACACTGGTGTAAGCATCTTATAAGGACAGTATGAAAATGCGAATTGGCTGCCAACAAACTTGCAACAAAAGTTGTTCTTGGAATTGTTTCCCTTGTCTCCTCAACTTTGGAATATGTTCCATCTTTCTGTTCATATCCTCTGAGCATGGCCTCCTTCAATGGTGGCCCTAAGCTCCCTAGAGCTCCTAAAAGTTCAAGGTAGAAAAAACTGCAAAAGAAGTCTCCAAATGGTTTTGAAAATAGTGCTAATGGCTTCAGAACATCCAAAAACCCCTAGCTGGGATTTTTCGGCACCTCATTTGGCCAAAAAATGAAGAAGATAGGCCTCCTGCCATTTTCCTCCTTCAAGCTTGCTATCTCTGGTTCGCCAAATCACACCTGTGTGTGAGCAACCTGGCTTATGGACGTTTCCAGTGCCTAAACCCAACACATGTGTTGTTTCCACAAATTGCTCCAATTTGTCACACAATTAGGGAACCTAGCCCCCAAATCGATAGAGGTGTTGGACGTGTGGGTTCCAATGTGACCATGTCCCGCGCGAATTATGGCACTGTTGGCAGCCAATTCACATATTTCATTGTCTCATAAGCTGCCTACACCAATGTTTCACAAACATTGATTTTTCGTCACAATTTTCAAATGAACGATGCTTTTATTCTTTGCACCTTTTTGCACGCCTATCTTCGTTTTGTTTTCACGACTGTAAGCGTGAAAACTTAGTCCTTCAAAGTCACATTAGAATCATTGTTTGAACCGTTATCATCCTTCTGATTGATATGCCCTTTGCTCTTACATCTCACTTATCATTACCTAGCTGGAAAATCTTTCGATCTATACTCATTACTCATAATTCGATTTATTATGTGGCTTGGTTTCATTAAGTTTGCAATACATTTGGATTTGTATTCATTTAACCTTTGGTTTCATAAGATACATGGGTGTTATGATTAAAATTTTTATATACATCTTTGTAATTTGATGCCTATGTTTATGTTTTCATAACTATTGATGTTTTGATTATATGAAAACCCATTTGTACATTGGTTAAGTTATGAATATGAGTTGTTACAATACATCGGCGCATGGTTGATTATTGAATGATTTATGGCTTAAAACTATGGTGTAATATTGATTATGCGCGTTGGTTTATAACTCACCATTGGTTTCATTGGTCAGTTCATTCACATAATGGTCGAATTATTCTATGATGGGTTGAATAGATATGAAATTGGTGGTGGTACTATTGGCAATAACTCTTATGCATGGCACAAGTAAGCTCTATCACCCTCACACACTTTGCATTGATGCTTGCCTCTTTACCAGGGTTACCTTTGTTGATTTTTGGAAAAATCTCTAAGCCTACTCTGTTCAAACCCTTGTCCCTTAGCCAATCTCCCTATGTGTTATCTCCTATCTCCTGAAGGGGGAATTGAACCCTCGTGATTTTCAGAGTTGGTGTTGGTTTCATTTTGCCAGAAAAGACTGCCCCGAATTTGCTCCCATAGTCACGTTTTTGCGTGAGCGATTCTGGGCAAACGGATTCGAATTAGATCAAGCCGTTGAAAACCCAGAACCTTTTTTAGCCCCTTTACCCTCAGCATGGGAAGTTTCCTCAGAAATTGAGTGGATTCAGAGATCTAGCTCTCGTTTTCCAGGTCAATTTTTCAGTGGCTGGAACATGCATTTTGAGTCTGTGAGCATTTGCCAGAATGCTTATCATTTCTCCAGACCTGTGCTTCAAATCCCTTCTGCCTGTTCAACCTTGTGCTTCAACTTCTTGTTGAAGCCCTTGATCAATCTACAGATTCTTCAAGTAGTCTGTCAGAAGAATCATTTTCTTTCTACCCTGGTATGTATCTCAACATCATTTCTAGTTTTGTGAGTCACCAGGATTGATATAATAGTTTCGTTTTGATAAAAATAGAAAGATTTTCGATTTGATTTGTTCATAGATTTTTACTAGATTGTAATGGTTACTCGTGTGGATTTGATTTGATTTATTTATCCAAAATAGATACTCTACTGTCAAGTGAAGTCATTTGCATCTATTCCGGGGACAAGTTGTTTCTCATACTGCAATTTTAAACGCAACCACATTTCAATTCGATTTGGTTATGATGTATATGCTTTGATTGGTAACAAGTGGTTTTCGAACAACTCGAATACAGTTTGGATTGTTATTAAAATGATTCTATACAAATTC
>JASDQU010190348.1:5943-20479 GCA_032191745.1 Picea mariana
AACCTCTGAGGACACCAGTCCTCCCTAGCACCTCCCAACCACCCTGGATTATGAATATAAAATACTGAAATCTATTACGGTGATATAGTGTTCAATAATAGCTTACCAGTCTTATCATTGTTCTGTAAGATTTTAATACCCAGACTTCCTCACTGTCTTCCTGCATGCATCTGCTACCCATTCTGTTCTTTTGATTTTTATGCTCTGTGCGCCATGTCCATTCGCTACAGAGTTCTTCTTCTATTCTTTTCAGCTGCTGCACTCTGATCCTTCTTCATGCATGAATCACCTTCAACAACAACATCCACAGCAACTCCAGCAACAACAACACCTTCATCTCTTCTCTGTACTGTGTATTTATAGCTTCCTTTTTTTTTTGTGCACCTTGTGCATGAAATGCATGCTATACCTCTCAATACTCATACTGCATCAATATCCTCCACAACTCGAGTGCTCTATCTGATAATCATCGTGACTCTTCAGCTTCTCTGGCCGTTTTTCAACTCGTTCAGCATCACTGTATGTTATGTTGAGATTCCTCAGCCTCTCTGGCAGTTGAGACTCTTCGTGTTCTCTATGACAGTCGAGCTCACCTTCTCTGTTCTAGTTACAGGCTTCAATGCTCATCCAGCTATCAATCACCTCCATGATCATCTTCATCCCTCCTGAAGATTCCCAGAGACTCTTCATCTCCTCTGTCAATCACCCCGAAGTGTCTTCGAGTCGTCTGGCAGAAACCATCAGTGGTTTCTGGCAGTTAAACTGTGACGTGCAACAATATCCCTTCGATCTCCTTCAGTTTCATCTGCACCGTTGGATTAGCTCTGAAGGATATTGTCGTGATTTATGTGTTTTGCACTTTCGCAATTCGAAAATTCTGTAATGAGGCATCTTGAATCTTCGTGTCGCGAGTTTTGAAACTTTGAAACGGAGATTTTCTACGCTAGCTCCTTCCTTTATATGACCAGGGCTATGACCAAGTGCTTGTTCAGAATGTTCTTTTCACGATTTCACATTTCACCTTTTTGTTAATTCTATTGTGAAGTTTCTCGACTTTCCAAGTCGCGATCCCCGAAATGCCAAAAAGGAGCTTGTCTACACATACTCTTCTCTTCAGCTCTTCGATGGTGTGACCACCAGCTGAGACCACACACTTATTCATAAACCACTTTCGCGATTTCACATTTCATGAATCTGGAGATGAGGCATCTCGACTCTCCAAGTAGCGATCCCCAAAACCCCAAAATGGAGCTTATCTGAATTGACTCCTTCCCTTCTCGTGACCACCAGCGGTGACCACAAGTTACAGCGACATTTCACCTTTTCAGTATTTCGGCATTCGTACCAGATGTGATCCCCGAGATTCTGAGGTGGAGCTTATCTGCACTAAGTCCTTCCTCCACGTGACCACAGGCGGTGACCACTGTCTACGCTAAAAGGTGTTGTGAACTCATGATCTTCATCAACCCTGATCGATGGTCCACGATCTCGATGAATCAATGGTCCAGATATTTTCACAATCTCGTATCTCACTATTCCTTAGATGGAGGCTCTCGTCACTCCAAGTCACGATAGGCGAAACTCCGAGATGGAGCTCAGATCGATGGTCCACGTTCTAGGTGATATGACGGTCTTGATCTTTTAGCGATCTTGCATCTCGCGGTTCCTTAGATGTGGGTTCTTGTCACTCCAACTCGCGATAGGCGAAGCTTCAAGATGGAGCTTAGATCAACGGTCTAGAACCCTTGGTGATCTGACTATCCAGATCTTATCGTGAGTTTGCATCTCGTGATTTCTGTGATGGAGGTTCTCGTCACTCCAAGTCGCAATACGTGAAACTCCGAGATGGAGCTTTGACATGCTCTAATCTTCTGCCACACATCCCTCTTGGATCAATGGTCAAGATTTTATCAGGACTTCGCAACTCCACAAGCCTTCGTTGTGCCTGATCAACGATCCATATTCGGCTTCGATCTAATGGTTGAGATTATTTCGCGATTTCGCATATCGCGAATTCGAGAAGTTAGGGAACCTTGTTCCTTTGACTTTCTAGTTAGTGACATGACGATCTTCTACCACGTGTCCTCTTGATCAATGGTCCACGACTGTCCCCAATGGACGGCCAGGATTCCTTCACAGTTTTGGGGATTTGGATGACTCTTGGACTTATACACCTTGCAGCTTCACCATATCTAACGGCTATTGAGCCTTCATAGATACCCCAGATCCTACGGCCCAGATCTTCTCGCGATTTTTCCACTTCGTGATTTCGCTACTTCGCGATTATGTCCACCTTCGCGATTTCGCTGTTTCGTGATTTCGTCCACCTTGTGATTTCATCACTTCGCGATTTTGCCACTTCGGTGGTGAAGTGTTTCAACACTTCAACTCCCACTGATCTTTTCCATTGTTGATCTTGCCATTAATGACAAGCTTACTCCCAACTGTAAACCTTCCAACAATCTCCCCCTTTGGCATTGATGGCAACCCTGAACGGCTGCGCTAATCTATTTGAACCTCCAACTGTAGCATCCGATCCAGGCAACTCCTTTTCTCCCCCTTTGACATCAATGTCAAAGAAAACACGCTCCCCCTGAGCTGTTGCATTAATTTTAGGAGGTATCAGATATGCAACCAATATAGGACTCCCCCTAACAGGATGGACTCTCTTACATGTGAGATGGGATAACACCCAGCTTTTGTCTGAGATATTCAAATGGTGTCTTGGGTAGAGGTTTAGAAAAAATGTCTGCAATTTGTTCTGTGGTTGGAATGTAATGGACTTGAACAATCTGATTTGAGACCTGCTCTCTCAGAAAGTGATATTTTATGGGAATATGCTTGGTCTTGGAGTGGAATACAGGATTTTTAGACACACTGATGGCACTAGTGTTATCACAATGAATTGGGATCGGTGCAGTGTATTTTACCTTCAAGTCTGCAAGTGTCTAAATCATTTATAATACCTGAGTGCAACAAGTAGTAGTAGTAATGTACTCTACCTCTGTGGTTTATAAAGAAATGGAACCTTGCTTTTTACTAAGCCAGGCTACTAGGGAGTCACCCAGGAAGAATGCTCCTCCACTGGTGATTTTTCTCTCATCAACACAGTTTGCCCAATCTACATCTGAATAAGCAATCAGCTGAAGATTTTGATTTCTGGGATACCACAGACCATAAGTCATTGTTTCTTTCAAATACCTGAATATCCTTTTGACAGCTTGCAAATGACTCTTTGTAGGTGCATCTTGGTATCTTCCTACCATTCCTACATCATGCATTATGTTTGGGCAAGATGTTGTGATGTACAACAGTCTTCCTATCATTGATCAATATGAACTTTGATCAACATCAGGTGAATCATCATCCTTTCTTATTTTACATCCAGTTACCATAGGTGTACCCACAGGTTTAGAATCTTCCATTTGAAACCTTTTCAACATTTCTCTTAGATATTTTTCCTGAGAAATGAACATCCCTTCGGGCCTCTGAGTAATTTGTAGACCAAGAAAAAATGACAGTTCTCCTATCATAGACATTTCAAATTCAAACTCCATGGCAGAAGCAAACCCTTGTACCAATGAATCCTTATTACATCCAAAGATGATGTCATCTACATAGACCAATACGATGAGCAAATTATTATCCTCTGTTTTAATATGCAGATTGTTGTCAGTTGTTCCTCTCTTGAACCCTTTGTCTTTGAGATACGTATCCAGTCTGTGATACCAGGCTCGAGGGGATTGTTTTAAACCATATAAAGCTTTCTTTATCTTGCATACTAAGTCAGGGTTATTAGACAGTTTGAAACCCTCTAGTTGTTCCATATAGACTTCCTCACTTAAATCTTTTATACTAATAGGCTTTAGCAACACTTTGTGGGAGAAACTTCGTTGATGATTTTAATCATCAACAAACTGGCAACTCCACAAGAAAATTTGTTTCCAACAGATTTAGAACTCAGAACTCATGGCTTCAAAGACCAAGAACAGTGATCTTAGAAGAGGTAACCAGAATAATTATGCAACAGGGGGAAATGAGATGATTTAATGGAAATATGATCGGGAATTTGAGAATAATTCATGAAAAGTGTTAAGTATGAGGGGATTTTACCACTGTATGCATAATCATTCAATTGGAATATGCTCTTAACTTTCAAGGAGAAAAACTTATAGACTTTCTCTTAAGATCTTAATCGATGAATAAATGGTAAGAAGAAGCGGGAAATAAACAATTCCTTATGAGACAACAGTGGAAATATGTAACAATTTCAAGGGCCCTTCAGAGGAGATATTGTAACATTCCCCTGGCCACCCGTAGGCCGGGGGATGCCACTCCAGAGAAACATCTCATGATTTGACACCAGTTGGTAACATCCCCAGCCTTAAACAGGCTGGACCATGCTACTCTAGAGAACGCTTTCGTTCCCTTACTGCGGAACATACGGTAACATACCCAGTAATCAACTGAGCTATGCCACATAAATTTTCTCTTTAAACTGGATGCAACTTAAACATATACATACAACACTCTTGAGGAATCTTTACATATAAACATAAACAAACAATTACCTTCTGTAATATATGACTTTTATACTCAAATAACAGTAACTACAGATATGCAACATATACAGGAAAACACCCATAAACATATAGGCAATTATAATCACATATATGATAAACCGTAACATAGGCATGTAAATAGAAATGAAGCATATCATTTTATCATACGCTTGGTACTTATCTTGGAAAGATTGTCACCAATTGCGTACAGACCGTCCATGAACCTCCCAGCCTTAGAGTACACTGTTCATCACTCTCAACAGTGAGTCACCCCTGAGATGGGACTGAACTCCACCTAGGGTAAAGGGTTCCTAACTAGGCTAAGGCTCATGGACAATAGGAAAGACTCTGTCTCAAGTGATCACTCAACTAACATCCTATAGCCTCTCATTTCCCACATGCCTGTCCCACCCAAGGAAGTGTGCCCCTTCTCTATTCAACAGTCCCTCGGTTGCCCCACTTCCCTTCTAGGGATTCAAAAATAGGCCCAACCGAAAGTCTCAGAGCACTGTAGATGCATTTTAGCACCTTCAGGAATCAATCCCCAACAATTCTCTCTCTTGTAGAATTGCTCACGGGCCTGAAAAACCCACTTCTTCAATCTTGCTCCAAGCTAACTAGGTACACCAACTAGAAAAGGCTATGGAAACAGGCTCAGATATGGTGAAATGGATGTTTCAAGGATAACGGACTGCGTGATTGAAAAATGGTCATGGAATCATTGACTGGATAACTGAGTGTAGGAAGGAATCACTATGATACTCATCATGAAGGTGATGGTGAGAAAATGATGGTCAAGCTACTGGTAAAAATCCCCGTGAAAAAATGACCAAAAGAGCTAAGTCCCCATGATATGAATGCATGTCCTCAACTTAACACTTGTCATATCATAAGTTACTTTGGTCCACTTGTCCCCAACTTTAGAACTTAGGATAAAATAATTATCCATACTTTCTTCTTTAGGAAATATTAATATTATTTCGTTAACTTTTGTCCCTCCCTTTCCCTAACTGGTGAAGTTCAGTCCCCCATATCTTTTATAATGGTTGATCTGTGCGTAGGGATGTATTTTATATTAATCATGAGACATGTACAAAATAAGTGCACTGGCCTTTAACATCTAGGCATTCTGGCCTAATACCAAAACATAAGCATCCCAACTTATAATAACCGGCTCACCAGCCTATAACACATATCATATACATGAGGCTCGATGTCCTCCATACTGCACGCACTTTAGTTACTGCATGCATTATCCAGGAATGTGCATACTACAACATTTTACTGCGCAGTTCATGCACGCACTATGTCAAAGGAAGTGTATTACAAAATGATGTCAAAACATCTCACCAGCTTATGTATGCTTATATTACATTTACAATTGGCTTCGGTAAAGGGATATTACAATCCCCTCCCCTTATTTATGCATTGTCCTCAGTGCATCATACACCCATATATAACAAAATTTTCAAAATATTCAAAAAGATGTGGGTATTATGTCTACATTGCATCCTCATGCTCCAAGTAGCGTCCTCGGGACCGTACTAGGTCCATTGAACCTTTACAATCCCTATGGCTCGATTCCAGATCTGCTTGACTTTCCGGTCCAAAATGTGCACCAGATGCACTTGAAAAGTGCCTTCTTGCTCCACCTGAATCACATTCCAATCAATAGCATGGTTAGCATCAGGTATATATTTCTTTAGCAATGATACATGGAAGACATTATGAATAGACATAGATGCAGGCAATGCAATCATATAAGCAACTGGACCAATCCTCTCTAGGATTTCAAATGGCCCATAAAATCTAGCTGCCAACTTGGCACAGCTTCCCAGCTTCAAGGAACTCCTGTTAGCTTTCACTTTCAGGAAAACATGATCACCCACTTTGAATTCTCTGTGGGTTCTATTCTTATCGGCATAAATTTTCTGTATGTCTTGGGCAACTTTTAAATTCTGCTTAATTTTTATCATTTGGCCCAACTATTGTCCTATCAGTTGGATTATCCCAACTCACTAGAGAATTTCACTTTCTGTCGTAAAGTCCTTCAAATGGGCTCATCTTCAATGATGCCTGATACCCATTGTTATAAGTGAATTCTACCAAGTGTAGGTATTCTTCCCATTTCGATGGTTTGTCCATCACATTAATTCTCAATATATCTTCTATCACTCTATTCACCCTCTCTATCTATCCATCAGACTCAGGATGATAAGCTGTACTAAAGTTCAAATTCATTCTGAATCCTTTGAACAATCATTTCCAGAAATTCGAGGTGAATTTCAGGGCTCTATCGGACACAATTGTTTTAGGAATCCCGTGCAATCGTGACACTTCCTTCATGAAAATATTAGCAACATCTGTTTCCTTGTGCGTAGTTTTCAGTGGAATAAAATGGGCATCTTTCGTAAGCTTTTCCACCACCACCATGATCGAATCATGCAGCTTGCCTGTTCTAGGCAATCCCATAATAAAATCCATTGTCACCACTTCCCACTTCCATTCAAGAATGGTTAAATGTTGCAGCAACCCTGCTAGGTGCCTATTCTTAGCTTTAACTTTCTGCCATTCCATACATCTAGCGATGTACTCGGCAATCTCTCTCTTCATACCTGGCCAAAAGTAATGGCTCTTTATCATAGCCATGGTTTTCTAATATCCAGGGTGCCCTGCATAAGGAACATTATGCATTTCATGAAAAATCATACATTTCAAGTCCTAGACATTTGGAACAAAAATTTTGTTCTTGCGCAACAGTATTCCATCTATTCCCAAATTATAATTATCCACCTTTTGTGGCATCTTACCATACTGTAGAATTGCTACCAATTCTCTGTATTGCAGATCTACATTTGCAGCATCCAGAATTTTGCTTTTAATATCAATTTGATACATGCTAATGGATGTAACATGTAATTCATGCACCTTTCTGCTGAGTGCATCAGCCACTTTATTCTCTTTCCCCTTGCTATGATTTATATCAAAGTCATATTCGCTTAGAAATTCTAGCCATATGCTTTTCCTAGCATTAGATTTGGCTGATCAAATAAATATTTCAGACCATTTTGGTCTGTTCTTAGCTCAAACCTTTTTCCCATGAGGTAGTGTCTCCATTTCCTCAAGGCATGCACTATGGATGCCAACTCCAAATCATGAGTGGCATAGTTTCTTTCATGATCCTTCGACTTCCTTGATTCATAACATATGACAAACCCATTTTGAATCAGGACTCCACCAAGTCCTTCATTACATGCATTGGTGCATACGATGAAGTCTTCATCTAGGTCTGCGATCCTTAATATTGGATCACTTGTCAATAATTGCTTTAGGTGTTGGAAACTCTTCTTGCAATATAGTGTCCACTAAAAATTCACTCCCTTTCTTTGCAAAGAAGTGATTGGGTGTGCAATCTTTGAGAATCCTTCAATAAATCTTTTGTAGTATCCTGCAAGACCCATGAATATATAAGAATGTCATCCAAAAAGACAATGACAAACTTGTCCAAATACTCTCGAAAAACACCATTCATTAAGCACATGAAAACAACTGGTGCATTTGACAACCAAAATGGCACCAATGTGAACTCATAATGAACATACCTTGTCCTGAAGGTGGTCTTGCTGACATATTCTTCTTTAATCCTTAACCGATGGTATCCTGATATGAGATCTATCTTTGAAAATATCTTTGCATCCTTTAATTGATCAAAGAGGTCATCAATTCTTGGCAGAGGATACTTGTTCTTAACAGTCACTTTATTCAACTGTCTGAATTCAATGCAAAACATTAGTGTTCCATCTTTCTTTCTCACAAACAAGACTGGGGCACCCCAAGGTGACACACTTGGGCGTATATACCCCTTCTTCAAAAGTTCTTCAAGCTGCATTTGCAACTCCTTCAATTCTAGTGTACTAATTCTGTAAGGAGTCTTTGATACTGGCGCTGCTCCAGGCATTAAATTTATAGAGAAATCAATGTCTCTCCTTGGGGATAGTCTGGGTACCTCCTTGAACACATCTTCAAAATCTTCCAGGACTGCATAATCTTCCAAATTTGGCACCTTATCTCTAGGTGTCTCTGCCAAATAAGCTGCAATTATTTGACATCCTTTTCTGTAACATTTCTTCAGTTGCAATACTGAAATTTCTCTAATGGTTACTGCCCTGGGAATTCCCTGTACCTTCCTTAGTTTGCCTTCCTCATCCAGGCAAGTAAAATATCTTTTGTGACAATCTAAGAGAGTTTAATGTTGTTCCAACCAATACATCCCAATTAGACAGTCATAGGAACCTAAAGGAAAGATGTTTAAATATTCCTTGGTGTTCAGTCCATTCAAGTCTATGAGGAATGACTTAACCATCTCATTAAATTTTCTTCTGGCTCCAATAGCCAGTTGCACCAACTAGGATTTCCCATGCTTTCTTCTTGGCAATTGTAAACTTTCCACCATCCTAGGGTCTATATAACTATGACTGGCTCCTGAATCAATTAAAATAGCAATGGTTTCGTTGTTGATCATACCTTCCACTTCAATCATGTGGGAATGATACTCTGCTTGCTTGTTGTCTAGGGCTGCATAAATCCTTGGCACATATCTTCCCATGTCCTCAATTGTTTCATCTTGTTGTACATTGTGAATAACCCTTCATTTTTCACCTCTGTGAGGACAATCTCTGAACCTATGGTCTCCTTTACAACCCCAACATTGCATAGGTGAATGCCTTGGCCCTTGACCCCCTGTGTCAATCGTTCTGGGTTCTTTAGGCATTTGTTGTCCTTGTGGATTATTTATGAAGAATGGTGGCTTAGCTCCCTTCTTCCTCTAATCCATATTGAATTTCTTATTGCCTTCCCAAGACTTTTGGAAACATGGCCTTGCTTTCTGTTGATCATATAGGCATTTAGCTCTCCTTATGGTCTCTTCTAATGTCTTGGGATCATCATATTGTATTTTTTCACTAATAAATGGTGGAAATCCACTCAAATACCTTTGAATTTTGACTGTCTCATCCTTGATGAATGATACATACTTCAGCAGTTCCATAAATCTTCTCTCATATTCATCTATGGTCATACTCCCAAGCTTGAGTTCAAAGAACTCTTTCATTTTCTTGTCATAGTATCTCTTAGTCAAATACTTCTTCTCAAAATACTTTTTGAATTCCCTCCAAGTAACACTTTTCTCTTCAATGTGTTGCACCTGCACAAGTTGATCCCACCACATGGAGGCTTTTCCTTTGAGTTGATAAATAATAATTCTACCTTCTGCATGAGAATAATAATTATGCAATTAAAAATAATTTCTCATGCCCAACAACCATGTTTCTGCATCTTCATCCTTCTTGTGCTCACCATCAAATGTAGGAGGTTTGATTTTGTTCATTTCTCCTCATAGCTCATCCACCCCAGACCTCTTATACCTTCTGACAGGGGATAGACTTGAGTTGTTACCTACTCTCTTATTGGAATGCCTTGGGGAATGATGGTGATGTCTACTAACACTCTTTTCTTTTCTTTTCTCATCCGAAGGCTTGTGACTCCCAGATTTTATTGAGCTACTCTCCTTAACCAATTTCTTTTCTATTTTGTTCAAGCCCTCCAATAACTTCATGTTGAAGTCATCTTGTTTCTCTTTGGCTCTCATAAGCCTTTCATTATCAACTTTATGGCTTTGGACATCCTTCTGCAAATTCTTAATGGTCTCAACCATATTCATGTTTTCATTCCTTTCTTCTCCATGTCCATTGGAGTTCACTCCTTCAATGCCCAAATGGACATCCACCCCTCTGCTCTCATCTTGCTGATTGTAATTCCCCTGTTCTTCTTCCATTCCTATGGACTCTGCACCAGTCTAATTTGATCTAGTTGTTGTTAATTCTTCAAAATGTGCAGCCATTGAAACTTATCAGGCTAACAATTCAATAATTCATGAGAATATGCACCATTTTGGTTCAATATACACATGAGAATTATCTCTCACGATTTCCTGGTGTTATCACCATGACAATTCTAGATAAGACCCAAGTCTTGAAAACATATATGTGCAATGCATTAAGAGACACATCTGTGCAAGAAGGTGGTTTGTCAAAACCACTTTCGCCAAGACACAGTATCACGTGTCTCAACATGTCAAATCCACCACTCGTGGAGTGGGCGACAGCTAGTCAGATCACCCTGTTTCACTCATTCGGTACTTCATAGCCACATGATGTCAGATGAACGTCGCCATGTAATGAACTCAAAAGCTAATAATTTGAAGTGGATTAGTCGAGCATGGAAACTCAACGCTCTTGTACGTAATCCATCTGCGCTTCATAATTGGAATTCTATAATTACCAATCCCCAAGTATGAAGGTATTTGCGTATCCATAACCGAAGTAATATCCAAACTTCTTGACTTTCTTCTCTCTGTAAAAGCATTTTGGTATCCACAACCTGAGATACATGGACAAGGCTAAATCAAGTGAGACTGGTTATTCGGGCAACATGCTAGACTTTCCTACAAATAAGGAGGAAATGGTCCTTGTGCACATTCTAGAGACTAAATTCCACACAGAGCTGGTTATAGACTCACGGTTGGAAGTCAGGCTGAATCCCACTATGAAGGATTTAGTCATCAATAGGCCAGCTACTAAGAAGAAAAGGAGCAAGAGGCAGAAGAAGGAGGAATCTACGGCTGAAGCGGCCAAAAGTGTTGGAGAGAATCAACGGTCTGGTTAGATTCTTTAAAGGAGGAGATCGCTAAGCTAAAGTGAGTCTTCAACTAAGATTAAGCATGTTTCAGTGAATTTTTGAACAGCTGGTAGCGGAGATAATTAGCACTAGAGATGATAGGTCTGTTCTTAAACGACCCTTTTTACAACAGGATAACTATTGTCATCCCCCTTTTGTAATTTTGTGATTAATACGATTATATAAATACAAAAATGGATTTTAGATTGTTTATTACAATTTCTATCTGGTGGTGTTATGTATATTGTTTTCTTTTATAATATGCTTTTCTTGTAAGATTATATTTCACTTTCATCTGTCTGAATCAGAGGAATATAAAACTCATAATTCTTTTTAATTAATGCATCGATGAAGTTGTGTGTTTCTTTTTCTTCTATTATTATGCAAATTAAACTCGGACTCATCACCTTCCAAGCGACTTCGAGCGCAATAAACTTCGACCTATACATTTATATTTATCATGCATAGAAATATCACAAGGTAAAATGTTTTTCTGTGCGCCTATATCTACTATGCATTTCTTCTTCGTCGCGTCGACAAATTGCATGCACTACTTTTTGCGTTGTGTGAGAATATCCACTACGCACAGTTTTAGTATTGCGCACCGATACTCCACATGCATTTCTCCCTATGCATTGCACCATGTCAAAGTTCAATATGTTCCATCACACACAATTATCTACGTGCACCATTGAATACACGGTCACGAGACAACTTATGCTCATACTATGTGCGCAAAAATCCTCTGTGTTAAGAAATACTTGCGCACCCCATGTCCACATTACTATGTGTGTGCTCACCATACAAGGCTAAATTCAGTGTGTGCATCTGCACATAATAATCTTCCACGCAGCACTGCAATTTACCATGCACACTTGCACGCCAATGTTTTTCATGGATGCTCTGTGATTTGACCTTTGGTCACTTCAAAGATACTCTTCTGTGAATATTCGCTTCAACTGAACCCCTCTGGCCCATCCAGGCTTTATGTTGAAACTGAAGCTCTCATACCAATTTGTAACATTCCCTCGGACACCCGCAGGCTGGGGATGCCACTCCAGAGAAACCTCTCATGCTCTGACAACAGTTGGTAACATCCCCATCCTTAAACAGACTGGACCATGCTACTCTAGAGAATGCTATCATTCCCTTACTGCGGAACATATGGTAACATACCCAGTGATCAACTGAGCTATGCCACATAAATTTTCTCTTTAAACTGCATGCAACTTAAACATATACATACAACACTCTTGCAGAAGATTTACATATAAACATAAACAAACAATTACCTTTTGTAATATACTATTTTTATACTAAAATAACAGTAACTACATATATGCAGCATATACAGGAAAATACCCATAAACATACAGGCAATTATAATCACATATATGATAAACCGTAACATAGGCATGTAAATAACAATGTATCATATCATTTTATCATACGAATGGTACTTATCTTGGAAAGATTTTCACCAACTATGTACAGACCATCCACGAACCTGCCAGCCTTAGACTACAATGTTCATCACTCTCAATAGTGAGTCACCCTCGAGCTAGGACTGAACTCCACCTAGGGTAAAGGGTTACTAACTAGGATAAGGCTCATGGACAACAGGAAAGACTCCATCTCAGGTGCTCACTCAACTAACTACCTACAACCTCTCATTTCCCACATGCTTTTCCCACCCAAGGAAGTGTGCCCCTTCTCTGCTCAACAGTCCCTTGGCTGCCCCACTTCCCTTCCAGGGTTTCAGCAACAGGCTAGACCGAAAGTCTCAAAGCATTGTATTTGCAGTCTAGCACCTTTGGGAATCAATCCCCAACAATTTTCTCGCTCGGATAATTGCTCATGGGCCTGACAACCCGCTTCTTCAATCCCGCTCCAAGCTAACCAGGTACACCAACCGAAAAAGGCTATGGAAACAAGCTCAGATATGGTGAAATGGATGTTTCAAGGATAACAGACTGCGTGAGTGAAAAATGGTCATGGAATCATTGACTGGATAACTGAGTGTAGGAAGGAATCACTGTGATACTCATCATGAAATTGATGGTGAGAAAATGATGGTCAAGTTGCTGGTAAGAATCCCCGTGAAAAAATGACCAAAAGAGCTAAGTCCCCATGATATGAATGCATGTCCTCAACTTGACACTTGTCATATTGGAACTTACTTTGGTCTACTTGTCCCCAACTTTAGAACTTAGGATAAAATAATTATCCATACTTTCTACTTTAGGAAATATCAATATAATATTCCCTTGACTTTTGGCCCTCCCTTTCCCTAACTGGTGAAGTTCAGTCACCCATCTCTTTTATCATGGTCGGTCTGCATGCAACGATGTATTTTATATTAATCATGAGACATGTACAAAATAGGCGCACTGGCCTTTAACATCTATGCGTTCCGGCCTAATACCAAAACATAAGCATCCCAGCTTATAATAACTAGTTCACTAGACTATAACACTTATCATATACACGATGCTCATTGTCCTCCATACTGCGCGCACTTTATCTACTGCGTGCGGTATCCAGAAATGTGCATACTACATCATTTTACTGTAGGTTCATGAGCACACTATGCCAAGGGAAGTGTATTACAAAATTATGTCAAAACAACTCACCAACTTATGTATGCTTATATTACATTTACAATTGGGTTCGGCCGAGGGATATTACAGATATCATAATAGCTATGTAATCTTGATTGTTATTGACTAATAATGCTTCGCAAGAGTGTCACTATGGAAGAATTGATCCAACATCCTATTTGACCAAATTAACCAAAGATAATAGGAAATAAAATCATGACGAAAGTAAAGTTGCAGAACTAAAACAACAACAATAAAATACATAAATGAAGAAGATAACAAGAAAATTTTTTTACCTCAGAAAGATGAAGTCAGACAAAAAAAGAAGCAAAAAAAATGGAGGCAGATTTGAGCTACTAATATACAGAAAAATCCAGAAAAAATTAGAACTTTTCACGTTGGTTCCTCGCAATATTTCAATCGAGGGTTGTTAGCGCTATAGGAAAACAATTGCTCTTGTAAATATTTTAAGATATAAGAGTTAGTATCCCAAACAAGAGCAATTTGGAAAGGACCAATCACTTGGAAATATGATGTAATCATCAGTCCTTTGACACACACAATTAGATCATCAAGATAGATATGGAGACTGACCAATTCATCGAGAGTCATGTGCATAGGTTTCTTAAAAGCAATACC
>JASDQU010190349.1:0-11290 GCA_032191745.1 Picea mariana
ATGATTAGCATCAGGTATATATTTCTTAAGTAGTGAAACATGAAACACATTATGTATAGTCATAGATGTAGGTAATGCAAGCATGTATGCGACTGGCCCAATCCTTTCCAGGATGTCAAAAGGCCCACAACATCTTGCTGCCAACTTGGCACAACTTCCCAGCTTTAGGGAACTACTGTTAGTTTTCACTTTCAAAAAAACATGATCACCCACTTTGAATTCTCTGTGGGTTCTGTTCTTATCAACATAACTTTTCTGCCTGTCCTGGGCAGATTTCAAATTCTGTTTAATTCTTATCATTTGGTCTTCCAACTCTTTGAGCAACTCTAGCCCAACTACTTATCTATCAACTAGATTATCCCAGCTCACTGGAGTGTTGCACTTTCTTCCACAAAGTTCTTCAAATGGGCTCATCTTCAACGATGCATGATACCCATTATTTTTGGCGAATTCTACCAAATGCAGGTAGTCTTCCCATCTTGTTGGTTTGTCAATCACGTACATTCTTAGCATGTCCTTTATTACTTTGTTCACCCTCTTTGTCTGTCCATCAGACTCGGGATGATACGATGTACTAAAATTCAGATTCGTTCTGAATCCTTTGAACAGTCCTTTCTAGAAATTCGAGGTGAATTTTGGGTCCCTATCAAACACAATCATTTTAGGAATTCCGTGCAAGCATGCCACATCTTTTAAGAAGATATCAACAATATTTGATTCCTTGTGAGTGGTTTTCATAGGAATAAAATGGGCAGCTTTTGTCAGCTCGTCCACCACCACCATGATCGAATCATGTCACTTGCTCATTCTGGGTAATCCTACAATAAAATCCACAGTCAGCACTTCCCACTTCCATTTTAGAATGAGTAAAGGCTGCAGAAACCCTGTTGGGTGCCTATGCTCAGCCTTAAATTTCTGTCATTCCATACATCTGGCAATGTATTTAGCAATCTCCCTCTTCAAACCCAGCCAAAAGTAATGGCTTTTGACTTCTGCCATAGTCTTCTGATATCCAGGGTGTCCAACATATGTCACATTATGCATTTCCTTAAGAATCACAAGTTTCAATTCCTGTACATTGGGTATATACACTCTGTCTTTATACAGAAGTAATCCATCAACTTCCAAGGTGTAACTTTCTTTTTTCTATGGCCTTTCACTCTGTTATAGCTTTGCTACCAAATCTTTGTACTGCAAATCGACACTTGCAGCTTCCAAAATTCTATCCTTAATATCCATCATGTACATGCTAATGGCTGTAGCATCCAATTCATGCACCTTTATGCTAAGTGCATCAGCTACCTTGTTTTCCTTCCCTTTGATATGCTTGATATCAAAGTCGTATTCACACAGAAACTCCAACAACCTTCTTTATCTAGCATTTAAGGTTGGTTGCTCAAACAAATATTTCAGACCATGGTGGTCTCTTCTCAATTCAAATCTTCTTCCCATGAGATAATGTCTCCATTTCCTCAGAGCATGGACGATTGTTGCCAGCTCCAAATCATGAGTGGCATAATTCTTTTCATTCTCTTTCAATTTCCTAGACTCATAACAGATTACAAATCCATCTTGGTTGAGAAATCCTCCCAAACCTTCCTTACATGCATCTGTGCACACCACGAAATCCATATTTGGATTTTCAATTCTTAGGATTGGAGCACTGGTTAATAGTTGCTTCAATTGCTAGAAACTCTCTTCACACTCTTCAGTCCACTGAAACTTTTTCTCTTTCCTTTGCAAGGAAGTGATAGGGTGAGCTATCTTTGAGAACCCTGCGATAAACCTTCTATAATAGCCCGCCAGACCCATAAAGGATCCAACTTTTGTCACATTCCTTGGCACTGACCACTCTCAGATGGCCTCAACCTTCTCAGGGTCCACAACGATCCCTTCTTATGAAATAATATGTCCCAAGTAATGGATCTATCTATGATAAAATGAGCATTTGATCAGCTTGGCATACAGCTAGTGTTCTCTCAACACTTGTAGCACCATCCTCAACTGTTTTTCATGCTCTTCCTTTGAATTGGAATACACCAATATTTCATCCAGAAATATTATGACAAACTTGTCTAAATAGTTCTTGAATACACCATTCATCAAGCACATAAAAACAACAGGTGCGTTTGACAGTCTAATCCAGACCCTTTCCATCACGTGTCCTCGGGATGTGTCCTGGGCCTCGATCACGTGAAGCGCTTCGAGCTTCAACTCTTTCCACGACAACCAATTCTTGTGTTTCTGAACTCTGAATCGGTGAACTCAATCGCGCGAGGATAAATGATCCTCATTCCCCCTTTCGATCGATAGCTATGATCTCTTCAAACTCTGGCCTTCAGGAGTCTCTTGATATCCTCCTCTGATATCTCCCAGAGTAATTATTTTTCTGCATCAATAGACTACTTCCACGTGTCCCCTCTAGATCTAAAGGTCTAGATTCAAACCTCTCTTCGCGACTTCATGAATATCTTTGGTTTCTCTTGGCAAACCTCCCAAAGCTCCAAATCATGGATATCTCGATATTCTTCCACCTATATCCTCCCTAAGATGGATTGTTTTACTGTCTTTAGGACTTTGGCAAGTCAGCTACCTCCTTGCACACTTAGCACAATTTTCGTCTCAGGATCAGAATATTCTCGAGCTTCTTCTGCACTCCTTGCAGAATATTGTGCAACTCTTCTACAACTTTGCTCGGCTTGAAAAATTCCAAGGTTACCATTTCCTCTACGTCCTTCAATGGGCTTTCTTGGGCCCTCCTGGCAAATTAGAGCCCTTCCTCTTGATCTTGTAAGGTGAACTTATATTCTCCTTGGTGCACTCCTTGTGCTCGGCTAAGCCTTTTGATATCTTTTCCCTTAGCCTTTATGTAAGTCTTAAGGTATCTCATTTCCTTTGTCGATGCACTCTTGCAAATTCTTCCTTCCTCAGAGTGTTCAACAACCTTGGGATTCTCTTAAGGATTCTATCACCTCAGAATGTGTTTCTCGAGTATGCCCTCATACATTCTCTATTCCCTCCTAGCAGAGTGTTACAGAATGTTCAATAACTTTGCATTGTGTTTCCTCCTACATAGTATTTCTTTCCAGGATAACCAACCACCTTGAAATTTCCTCCCGAGACTGTGAATTATCCTGGTGTGCCCTCCTGGCAGCTTCTCTTCTGACTCCATTAAGTTCATATACACACTCCTTGGGTCAAATCACAGAGTCTCAACTCTCTATCATGCAGTCCTTTCACTTAGCCTTGAAAACCAGAATTAATCCAACACACTCACAGATAGAAGATTATATCTCTATACCTACAAACGATTTCTAACATACATATACAACTCAAATGCATATAGATGAAATTCATAACAAAAGATGCATTATATAGAAATTGATAAACAGGAAAGAATGTTAGTTTCTATTAATGGTGGAATGTCCATTACAACATATGAGTCTGGACTACAGCTGAGTCTCGACTCTCCCTCAACTATCTATCTCCTACACTCAGTGCCTACTCTATTGGAAACAATACAAGAGTTTATACAATAGGGGCTCGACGTGCTTCCCTCCAATCTAAGATATAGGTGTCTAATCACCTTTCAAACGTTTGTATGATGGGCATATTACAATGATGGAAATCTGATCTGAATCAAATACAAATCCCTCCTACCGTCAAACACTTAATGGAAACCATATCTCCATCTTGTGTGAAGGCACAATTTTTCTCTTCTAACCTGTCATCATTAATTTCATTGATCACACTTTATATTTTGGAAGGGAAAATGAGAGTGTGACTCCTCTCCCTTCCTTCAATGTGCACCACTCGTGCTAATCAGTTGACGCATGTTAAGGTAGAGAGATGATCCTGCATCATTTTGTACTAACCCATCTTAGTGCGCGCATCATTCTTGCACATCATCTAGTGGATAAATCATGTAATAACTTCTTCCAATTTTCCAGTCCTATGTTAGAGTCTAAAGCACATGAACTAATGCTTCTTCTGCTAAGCATTCCATCTTCCATTGGGTTAACATAATCTTCCTCTCATGGGGTAGTTCTATACAATGGTCTTATGTATTCTGTAAGAAAATTCAATGTTTCAGGTTCAACATATCTTCCTCCATATAAAGGATCTAATGGCGCAATGACTTTGTATTCTCCTGATTCAAAAATCATTTTCCTGGTCTTCAAGTTGATGATATCCTGATTTTCAAATTCCCAATCGAGTCCCAACAATGCTAGATATGGTGTAGTGTTATCTACTATATCAATCACCTCGAAGTCTGCCATAATGCACACACCGTCTAAATCCACCGGTATGCCTTTCAATCTACCAATTGGTACCACTCTATTTTAATTTTCTAGCTTCAATTAAATAGGTGAATATCCCAATGTGGGTTCCCCCATGGATTCCCATATTTTCTTAGGCATAACATTTACATGAGACCCTAGATCTAATATGATGTCCCCCATGTTAAAGTCTCCAATATATGTGTTTAATCTAAACTCCCTACTTGTTATTCTCTTCTTACGTAGCTGATCGACTATCTTTTGTTCTAATTTCATCTCTTCTCTAAAATTTCACTTTTCTAATAGACTTTGTAATACTTGTAGAGAGGTTTTATCATTTGATGTAGGAGCATAAGATCTCAAACTCAATTGTTGATTTATATGTTAGGGTTTGATATCTACCCTAGAGGTTTTAAGGTTTTCAATGTTTAGAAGTTGCAAAGTTAGAAGGTTCTAATTTGTAAGTTGTTAGTCAAACACACTTGTTAGATTAGTCATTGATGAAATCGAATCTCCATATCAAGGAAGAATTGGAAATAGGAATTGACTGAGTTATTTTAGGATCTAGGAGTTTGATTAGGCATTAGATTAGGATCTGAAACAAGTTCAATTTCATCAATTATTGTTATGTATATAGGCCTATGGGCATTTGTAAAGAGGAGAATCAGTAGAGGGAGAGAGGCCATATTGGTTGAATGAGTCATGGGAAGAGGAGAGATGGCCAAAAAGAGAATATGAGGCCATAGGTGGCTAAGTTACGATCTCAGGAAAAATAAATCATGTTTTATTTATGCATGTATAGTTCATTTTATTAATGAAAAGAAGATTTTACATTTCTGTGTATGGATTTATGCATCTTGACGAATGTTAAACCTCTAATGAATATGGTTTGAATTTAGAAGTCTATATTTGAATGTGTATAACCTGGTGGTAGAGAAATCTATACTTGGTTGAATTGTTAATGAGGAATTGAGTATTCTAGGACTGGGTTTTAAAGAGAATGATGACATCTGTGTATATATATTAAGTTTACAAGCAATCATAAGGGAGGTCGATTGTAGGGTTTATCCATAAAGAGAACCATTGACATCTAAATGAAAAATCATGGAAGTTTTTCCAAATAATGAATGCATAAAATAAACCTACAGGTGTCCTCGGGTCTAGTTTTAAGTTGATACAAGTTGATGATTGGGGGAAGTCAAACCCCGTAGAAGTCAAAGGAGGAAGGTTTGACATAGAACCATTAGATCTGGATAAGAGTGAATAAGATTCATCGATGAACAGTTTGAAACCCCAATCCTATAGGTGTCATCGGATTAAGTTCTAAAAGGAAGGGAAGGCTGGTATAACTGCATATAATTAACTAGTTATAAATTATGAAGGCAAAATCTGAAAATAATAATATTTCAAGTAGTAAAATCTTTGTATGTATGAAATATATAGAATGTTGGAGGATTTGAAGTCTCAACTTTAGGAGGAAGAGAGTAGTCATCTGATTTAAGGCTACCTATTTTGGGGATTTGTATCTGGTGGGTATATCATCATTCAACAACTTCACACAAGACCCCAAAATGTTTCTCATATTACTTACTTGTTCTGAAGTCTGATCGTTCCTGGTCTGATCAAACAAAGGAGGCATGTCATATATTGGTACATCATATCCTCACTCCGTACCTTTAATAGAAGCAATATTCTCCTTCAAAATCTCTTTTCTGACCTTTTTAATTGTCTCCTTTACTTTGTGCACATCAAATTGTTGTTGATTGTTGTACTCTTTCTAACCCAGTGGTGTTGGTCATGATTCCTCTTTGCTACATCTGCTCCTTTCTTGGTTCCACCTATAGTAACTATATTGATCTTATTCCCATCCTCTTCTCTAGTTTCCATAGAAATCCATTGAACATTCTGATTGTTCTGGTTCCTCTTTTCCTATATCTTTGTCAATAGTGTCATACATTCTTCTATGCCATGATTTGTACCATGAAAATACATGCATATTGCTCGTGGCTAGGGACAATCCCTTGCATAATTTCTAGGTTTCTAACAATTGTGACATGTTAATGGTCTTATACCTCCTCCAAATCGTCTTCCTCCACAACCTCCTCTAAATCCTCCTCTGTTTCCTTGATTGTCTCCATGTGGTGTATTATACTATTGTTCCTAATTATATTGCAATTGTGCATTATTATACTATGGCAGTGTTGCAAACTATTGTGTGTTATTACTGCAGTTGCGCTGCAAATTTTTGTACATTATTATATTGTAGTTGAACTATAAATTGTTCTACAAGTTGTCTTGTCATTAGTTTAGCATGCACCCTATGAGTATTTGAAGTCATTTCCTTCATTATTTCCAAGGTTCTACAATCCTTTTATTCATGTCCTACATACCTGCGGAAATTACAGAATGTTCTCTTGTGAACTATTTGATAATTTTACAACATGGGACAATGATAACGATAATGTCCATGAGTTCTACATATTTCACACCATGTCCCTCCTATGGGTAAATTATTTTTCATTCCTTCTCCCAAGTACTGCGCAAATGTGCGTAATTTATTCTTATGATTTCCTTCTGTTCTGCACAAGGTACACCATACAACTTCCCTCTTCTCCTTACCTTACCTTTGTTCTTATTCAACTGAAATTTTATATTCTTCAGATATGCTCTCATCTCTTCTATAGTTGGATCTGTATGTTTATACTAGTTTTCCTCCAATTGCAAGTTTGCTTGCAAAGCCTCAGCCTGAGTCTAGAACTTTTGTTGCCTTAATGTATGTTTTAGATGTTCCGATAATGAATTAAAAAATAAGTTTCTATAATGCATATCTATTATAGGATATTTTAACTTACCTTTCAGACTCTTTAACTTATGATCAACTTCCCAAAATGACTCCCCTGGATTCTATTTGATTTCCATCATCTCCTTCATAAACCGATCCTATGAACTTGGTCATTCAAATCCATTGATTAATGTCTTCTTCACATCTATGATGGTTGTAGGTGCTCCTTATGGACTGTTTACTGTGAGGCCCATATACTAGTCCAATGTGTGGTATCTGAATGTGATCGCAATATGTGCCACTTGTGTGTCTTCATCTATGATCTGCTTAGCTGCCAAAATCTTCTCACAAATAAAAATATGCCTATATGGGTCCTTCAACCCTTCTCCATGGAACTCTAGTAACTGAATAGTTGGATTTTCTCCTTCCATTGTGAAGTTTGTTGTACTACCACCTCTGCGTGGAGTAGATAACTGAATACTTCTAGATGAGTTTGTACCTACACTTGAACTTCCATTGGATCCTCATCCTACTAAAATCCTTCTATCGCTAATTGTTGGTTGTATAAATGATTCTTCTTCTTCATATTTCTTATTTTCACATGGGGTTGCGGGTTCCACACTAATTTAGATCTAGAATGGAGAGCCTTCTTTTATGTTGGACCCTTGACCTCTTTTTTTTATCTCATATGTGGCATGCAATATTTCCTCACTATGCCACATCACACGGAGATCCTGTACCTCTTCCTCATCCCTGTCCAAGCCTTCTCACTTGGCTACTTCCCTCTTTTTACTATTGATCTTATATTCGTAGGTTCTTCCACTGTGCGTCACTCTCACTCTATCCATTATTTCAGTGTTATGTTCCTCATCCATCATAATGGGATCCATTTTTTCCTTCTTCTTGGCTCTCTCCAGAGCCCTCTCCATGTCTCATATATTCTTTATTTATTCCCCCAGTTCTCCCATGTGCGCAGATTGATTCATCTTTCTGACTCCATTGTCTTCACTCCTTTATATTGCAATAAAATATCGATCAATGTGTACAGTTATAGAATATACCTTCATCTCATTCCCTTCAAAAACTCCTACTCTGTAGTAGTGCATGACTTCGCAGTATCGACTACAAACTCAGTAATAAATCCTACAACAATGTTGTTTATCTAGAATTCCACCACACGCATGAATATATTATCAACTCTTTGTATCCACACAATATTATTGGTATTCCACTCTATTGGTATTATACAATTAGTTGGATGATTGTCCTTCAACGTCAATATCCACTCTTGTAGAAATTATCAAAAATAACAGAAAAATGCCTCATGAATATCAGTAAACATATACCTCTGCAAATACTGGCATGGAGTATACTTAGGGTTTCTATTGTCCTTCTGCATGAACTCAATCTCTTTTGTTTCCAACTATCTTTCAATCTCCTTTTTAGTTGGATCCCATGGCTTGAACCCCCTTATACCACTACATTCTCTTCACTATCCTTCTCATCAAATCCCCTCCAATCCTATATTTTGAGTTCCAACCGAGAATGAAACCATTTTATGGATGTATGGGATGACACAGGTTCTACCTTTAGGCTTCCAACAAAACCCTGCAAACCATCAAACCTTTTGGAGACTAGAAGGCAACACCACGCACAAAGTGCACAATGAAGTCTCACCTAAGATGGATTTATGGGGGACTATAGGACTCAGATATTTGCAACCTTGGAATGGATGTTGCTCATGGGGATGTCAGACATAGTTTCTCTACTTCAACATTCATCAGATCTACCATTATTTAACCATATTTATTCATATACATTCTACATGAGCCATCTGACTAATCTAGTGCACGTTTCATTTTACCACTACTATATTCATTTACTCATTTGAATCATAAACCATTGCAACACATAAAAGATACATTCCACATAAAGACATAGGTTTTTACTATGGTTCACCCCCATGGGCTATGTCCAAAAATATATGACATTATTTGCTTATTTATTCATCTTCATCAAGTCATTGCACTACACGCATTACATTAGAGGTGCATATGAAATGCATAAGTATAGGTGGGTTTGACCATTGTCGCACTAAGCTCCATAGATTGCGACCTGACCCTCAGTTACAATCCATAACTTTTTCTTCAAAAATTACTCAGTAATAGCTCCACAACTCTCAACCAAAAACTCTTTATCCAAATACTTGATACCAAAAATATATCCCTAATGATTATCTCCTAAGATCTTACAACACATATTTACACTACAAAAAGGGTTAAAACCCATTACATCAATGACCAAAACCCTAACCCTAAGTGGATTAGGTTTGTCCATATTCCAACTTCCTGTGCACGGTTGATCTGCGTCCTTCTTCTTTTTCTTTGACATTCTGCTTCCTCGCACTGCTTTTCCACATTATCCGATACACACTCCTTTTCTAGTCCCTTTTCTACTTTCTTCTGTTGTCCCCCAAAATGGCCTGTGCAAACCCCTGTGTTGGGAGGAAGCTTTTATTTTACAAATAAAAATTGTGTAGTGTTACATGCCCTGGTTGTTAGTTGCAGGGTTTCGAAAAGAACCCTAGCATCTTCTCGAATTGAAAAAAATGATATGAATGCTTGTATATATTCATAACCCTTGGTTTTTTATTGATATCTATTTACTTTGTATATTATTTACAATACTTGTTTGTAAAGTTTGCATAATATTCATGGCCATAATTGTTTTTTGGTTTATGTTGACACCATACTTTGGTAGTCACTGTGCATTTCTAGTTTCTAGTTTCATATATCTTGTATCTACGACAAATAATAAAGTTTTATTTTTATTTGAGATATACACATTATGTTCTTTGTTAAATTGGTTTCTATGAAAGATAGCCATCCATAGAAGAATATATTGAGTGCATGTAGTCTACTATTACTTTTGTACTATCCAATAGATTTCTACACATCATTTTTGACATTTTCCATAAAGAAATAGCCTCTTGTATGGAAAGAATGTATATACTGCAACTACTTCATCTTTATTAATCACCTTTTATGAATAAAAGTTCCTTTAAATCTAGATATCATACTTCTGGTAATTAAATATTTATAGTTGCAAATAAACCGACAATAACCATAATACAAAAATATCCCTATTGATTAAGACAATTCATACCACAACTATTTCTTACTGTAATAAAAACTCTTAATAACAACAATAATACAAGGTATCTTCCTCTACCCTTAACCATACTTACTATAAATATTTTATTACCATATCCAACTCTAGTAAACTTAGATATATATGAATACTTCTCTTTCCTTACTGCAACAAATTTTAGTAACTCATAAATAGATAAATACTTATTTTTATTTACTGCAACAAATTCTAGTAACTCGGAATTAGATAAATACTTCTACATTTAACTCCTTACTGTAAATATTTATCATGTTGTAATTGTACAGATGAAAATAAAAGGAAGCAACACATATATGATCCTGCTTCAAAATCCAAGGAACAAACTGAGTAGAAAATCTAGTTTCTCCCAACTATAGACCAAAACAACTAGAATTACTTGTTGCTATCACACCCGATCCTAAACCATTATTCCATAGGGACTGAAAATTTTCATAACCTTCTCTAAGTAATTTAGAGTTTTATTCTTTCTCAAAACCATCAAACTCAATTCCTCCTCACAATTACTAAGCTACAATGTCCTTCCTCCTCTCTTCAAAGAAAAAATAATAGATTTCCTAGGTATTTTCCAAGTTAGCCTCATCCCTAACCCTAAGGAATATTCTTGGCCTAACTTTGTGTTAACGTGTTCCCTCATATCCCACATCTTTGGGAGTAGGTTTACACTTGTCCTCATGGACAATATTTACTCTGGTGGTTTTTATCCCTTTTCACTTTCCCATGGATTAATGGTTTACTCTTTATAACTAGATTCCCTAATCAATTTGTTTCTATTAAAATAAATAAAAATAATTTTTACAAAAATATTCCTCATCATTAATGTCTATGATGATATAAATTTAACATAAGTTTTCATAAATCCTCAAAATCAAATATTTATAAATGGAGGGACATTGCATATAAATATATATTACCACTACATTACATTAGACTGGATAGCTATATATATATGTATATGTATATGTATATGTATATGTATATATATATATATATATATATATATATATATATATATATATATATATATATATATATATAAAAA
>JASDQU010190350.1:7831-20208 GCA_032191745.1 Picea mariana
CTGATGAAGGTTGCATTGCAATTTAGTAAAACTTCTACTGCAGTGATTAATATTTAGCTATCTATTGTTTACAGTTTTTCCTCTGTATCGGCTACTAGCAAGTACAAGACCTGTGAATCTTTAGGTTGTCATATTTTATGCTTCATCGGACCATTTCTTATCTTATTTTCTTCTTATGTTTACAGAGTGAGATTCTCTCTCGATAGGAGCCTTATTCTATAGACAGCTTAATGTTTTTCCCATAATTCATACACCATTTATTTCGAATATAACGCAGTTATGGAAAAAGGCCTTTAGTTTGCATTTTGCTTTTAATATGGATTTCTAAAGTTCTCTTTTATAAAATCAAATTGATACAACATAAAAACTCTCAGATTTCTTTAAATTTTTTTGTTCCTCTCTGACTGTCCTTGTTGTAGGACAACCCAATATTGAACCCGGCTTGACAGATCAAACCCATATCGCTTTAAATCTCTTTGATACCATACTTCAAATGGCTAACACCCAGGTAGAACTTGAACGTTCATGGGCTGCAATTGAAAGGGATATAAACATCCAGGAACAGTTGGAACCCAGACAATGACAACCTAGAAATCAACCCTATTTTCCTTTCTCGAAGGTATACCCTCCTCTCTTTTTACATCTTACTAACTTTCGGATGCCTAGACATTGTACTTTTCAAAGTTTTAAGTACAGACTCTAGAACAACAAGGATCACCCACCAACAACTACCTGATCAAGGACCAGGTTGCCCCAGAACATATCTGGGGTCTTATCCACCAAGGATCAACCCATGCCTTAGACATGGGTACCCTGGAACATATCCAGGGGCCCTAGACATATCTAGGGACTTAAATTGCTTGGTCCCAGACCAAGAACCTCAGTTATCTACTAGGGGCCCTCTCAAGGGTCTTTACTGCTTGGTCCCAGACCAAGAACCCTAGTTGTCTACTGGGGGGCCTTACAAGGGTCTTTTGTTGCTTAGTCCCAAACCAAGAACCCCAGTTGTCTACTAGGGGGCCTTACAAGGGTCTTTTGTTCCTTTGTCCCAAACCAAGAACCCCAGTTGTCTATTGGGGGCCCTTACAAGGGTATTTTGCCATGGCTCTGATTGCTTGGTCCCAAACCAAGAACCCCAGAAGTGTACTGGGGGCCCTAGTCCACAACTAGGGTCTTAAGCCATTCTCCAGGGAGAATGGCTATTGTAGCTGCATTAAATTCAACACTCCCTCTTAGCAAGAGAGGCATTCTCAGCTACATCAAGCTTGTCACGAAAGTACATAAACTTTGTCAGGGACAGTGGCTTAGTCAAAATATCTACCCTCTGTTCTGTCGTCGGAACATATTGAATACTGAGAATGTTCTTTTGCACCATGTCCCGGACATAGTGATATCTCATCTCAATGTGTTTCGACCTGTCGTGAAACACCGGATTCTCGGAGAGATTTATGCAGCTCTGGTTGTCACAGTGAATGACTGTGGGTTCTAGCTCTGCATTGAACAAGTCTGAAAGTATACTGCTTCTCTTCCAGCAGCACTTGCAACAATGTATTCTACTTTTGTAGTGCTCTGGGATATGGAGCCCTATTTCCTGCTAGACCAGGAAATCATCGCTGAACCCAAACTGAAGTAATATTCGGAAGTGCTCTTCCTATCCATTGTATTGCCCATCCAATCTGAATCTGTAAATCCATGAAGCATCACACCTCTACTGGAAGTGTATATGAGACCATAAGTTATAGTTCCCCAAACATATCCCATAATATGCTTAACAACAACCATATGTATATGCTTCGGTTCACACATGAACTAGCTGAGGGCATTTACCGCATAACAAATGTTCGGTCTAGTATGTACGAGGTACATCAATGACCCAATGATCTGTCGATATAAGGTGGGGTCTTCTGGATCTGAACCTATACCCTGATCTTATAGTTTCTTTAGGTTAGAGATCATTGGTGTGGTTATGGACTTACAGTCCAACATGCCAAGTTTGCAGAGCATATCAACTGCGTAATTTTCTCCTATGAGAGAAGCATCTCACCTGGTTTTTGCCACACCTCTAAGCTCAAAAAGACCCAAGTCTTTCATTTCAATATTTGTTGAAGAGCTCCCTCTTAGTCTGAGCTGTCAAGAAAAAAATTCTTTCCTGTAAGGAACAAATCATCCTAAGACAACAAGATGATTTTGTACAATCTTTATATAAAGATTAGGATCTGCAATACTCTTGTTGAATCCAAGACTTTGTAGAGAGACTGCCAATATTTTCATACCAAGCTCTCGGAGCTTGTTATAATCTATGGGATTCTTTCCCATGGATAGCCTCTTGCTTAACTTCACTGTTAAGAATAATTATTCTTAACATCTATATGGTGAAGTTTCCAAAAAAAACTGCGACAAGAGAGATAAAGATCATGTTTGAAAGTAAGGATCTTGCCATACATAATCCCTTCTTTCTGAGAGAAGTCACAAGTCACAATTTTAACCTCGATACAACCATCTGTTGTAAGCCATTTTGAGGTTACTACTGATTTGCCACGAGGTCTTGGAACTACTACCCATACATTATTCTTCAGAATTTATTCATATTCTTCTATCATAGCATCTTTCCACAATTGAATGTTTGGAGGCTTCTTCAAATGTGGAAAGTTTTGAATCAGTCACAAGATTCAATTTAGCTATAATGCCAACGTACTTATCTGGTTTCTTGCTTTCTTTGAAAGTACCCTTAGGTGTTGAATGCTTTTCTGTTTCCTTTAGATTTCCCGGCACTAGGCTTTTAATAGGAAAATTCTCTAAAGGAAACTCAATAGAATCCCTTGACTCTACTAAGCTTCCATCTTTGTTGTAGGTCATGGTCTAACTCATATGCAGGGACTGCTCCCTCTGAGTCTCGTAAAATGTCTACCTTCCTGCATGTGTAAACTGGCTCCCTCTGAACATATAAGATCCTATGGATCTGATCTGGTGTCGTTATTTCTTCAAGATGTTCTTGGTGCCAGTACCAAGTTCAATATGAAAAGCTGAATCAGATCTCTTGAGCTTCTGTGCCAAGGATAATGGCTCAATTACAATCTTTAAAAAAAATATATGTAGGGTTCCCAACACGAGGAAAAGATACCCTAACAATAATATAATTTGATGGACTCCTTAACTAAGGAAAAAAAAAATCATCCAAGGTTTCATGTTGTCTTTCATATCAGGGATAATAGACCAACATATTGTTGGGTTTCCAAACCGGGGAGAAAAGAAACCAGTATGCGCTGAGATCACAGCTTCCTTGGTTACATAACCAAAAAATACAAAAGAGATTCTGATAGTATTTCCTTAAGACACTGGATCATTAAAAAAATGACAGAAAGGTAAACATATCTCTTGTTGCTATGTTCATTAATCACAATTTTAGTGAAAGAAATAAAAATGAAGCATACATGAATTTACCTTGAACTTGCATTGGGATGAGGACTCACATGTACTTTGCAGCCTGCTACCAACTGTAGCTATCTAAGATGTTTTACATGTAAAAGTAATTTCATATCCTCAAGAGATCAACCCATTGTTTGTTATACCACTTGATGTTGTCTATGACTTGATGAAGTCATGCAAGATCATTTTGACAGAAAATCCATTCAGAATAAGGACTGTTATTAAGGATTTCCAAATGCAGATGCACGAATAAGGACTTTCAAATGAATATCCATTCATTGTTCCAATGGAGTCTGATTCTCCACCTACTTAACTAAGTATGTGAAAACAATTTCAGTTTCCTTGTCCCTAGTAATATCATCAGTAAAGAAAGTGGATTAGTACAAATAGTAAATTTATGACACGATCAATTTAGTAGAGGATTTCAAAAAGAAAAAGGTATAGTAAAGAGGATTTGCATTTCCTCTCCAAATCCTCCTTTGTCAAAAACTTCTTGCAAAGAAGTTCAGGAATTTTGTCTTCCTGCAAATGAAGCTTATGAACTAGCACAAGGGAAACCACTGCAAGTACTAACTTAGCATATGAACCTTAGGTAATACTGAAAAGTTGAAATAGAAAGTCACACAGAATTCTTTTCAGGGTTGAGGTGCTCTGAGCATCTTAATTTAGGGACTTTAGGTTATCTGTCTGATAATTAGGACATAGATTTTGGTCATCATACAAAAGTTCTGAGGTTCACAAAGAACAGTTCAGATTTGAAAAAACAAACACCTTTTAAAAGGGGAGGATAATATCCTACCAATATTGACAAAGCCTTAAGGGTGTCAACAATTACTCAAGAGTTGAGACACATTATTGTCCTCTTGAGAAAGTAAACCATGAGGGTTCCTATTGAGTTACCAAGTCTGCTAAGTCATGCACTTATACATCTCTACATTTTAGAAAAATCATTTAAATGGATTCTCAAAACTTGTTTTAATAGTGCTCTTGTGGTCTAGGACTAATGAAATAAAAAACAAGGCCAATAACTCTATGTCAATGTTCCAGTTGATCCACAATGGAGAATAAAGTGGGTAAGTGAAGACAAGTTTCTCTTCCATCAAGAGTAGCAGAAGGATACATAAATTGCCATATCCTTTGAATGACGATAATCTCCATTTGTCTATACATATGCATAAATTAACTTGTAAAGATTTTAAATCTATTACAGTCATGTCTTGTAACAAGAAGTCTTTCAATTTACACTTTAACCATGTCCAACCCACGCTTGACTAAAAGTAAGTTATTGGAATAAATACCACCTCTCACAGAACTAGAATTGATGTCGGAATCCACTAAGGCCTGTAAAGTTGCAGAAGAACTTGATGCTTATGTCAAAGATTGGATCTTGTCAACAAAGTCCAGGCCATGTTTATCTCCTTGTCTAAGTTAAGGAGTCATAATGTAAACAGGGTAAGACAATCTTACCCTGATCTAAAATGAACCCTAACAACAATGGATTGATGCAGGCTCAAGTCTGCACTCCTTGAGCTCTTTTCACGCCCTAATCTCTGATAACATGTTAAAATTAGGGAAGAAAACAGAAAAATAATTTCTTTAAACTTTTTCTGATAGATAGAACAGCTAGAGCATAAAACTCAGAACAAAAATGGAATAAGATAGTAGATCTGAAAATTGGATCTAAGTTATAAATTTATTTCTGAGTAAACAAGACAACCAGATCTAAACTATAGATAAAAATCTGAGTTAGATCTGAACAACAAACTTATTCCTTAATGATCTAAATAACCAGATCTGAACTATATATAAAATTTTGAGTTAGATCTGAACAACAAATTCATTCCTGAGTGATCTAAACAACCAGATTTGAACTGTAGATAATTCTGAGTTAGCAAAACAAATAAATCTGAACTGTGTATGTTTAGATCTGAACTGTGTGTGTTTAGATCTAAATGGTAAGTTTATTTTTTAGCAAAAATAAAACAAGGAAATATATGTCTTAGCATGCAAATTGATAGATATGAATATAAACTATAGATCTAAGCAGGCAATGAAATAAACTGAAGAGTAACTTACCTCTGTGTCTTGAAGAAGAGCATGACTTACTTGAGAGATGATAGGCCACTAAATGTATGCTCAGATAAGTCTACAGTCATGGATCTACCTCAAGGGTTAGATCTCTTATTGGTGAGAAAAGAGGACTAATATGCCACCATGAAACTCTCACACAAACATAACAAAACCCCACACAACAAGTTCTGAAAGCAAAATCCTCACACAACAAGTTATGGGAACAAAACCCTCAAACAACAAGTAAAGAAAACAAGGACAATTGCCTATAAATAAGGTCCAAAAGCCCAACAAGGGTGTCGTGGCCTGGATCTGCTCAAGATGGATGGGATGACAGTCTCAAGGAAGGTTCTGTTAGCTTAGTGGGGGGGCAACTAGCAGCAAACAAGCAGCAGAGGAGAGGGCGGCAGCCTTTTGAATACCTTGTAACAGCAGACAAGTGAGAACCTCAGCTCAGCAACTCATAACACAGTGAAGATACCTAGCAGCAGAAAGATCTTCAACACAGCAAGGCCAATGGGCCTATCAACAACAAAGGAAGGCTGATCTGAACTGATAAAGGAGGGCCGCAACACATATAGGAGATCTCAAAGCAATCCGCCTCACTTGGGAGAGAAGAGAAAATGAGTGAGTGCAAGTGAAGGGGGAGGGTTCTTATTTATACTTTTAGGCTAGGGTTAGGGTAATAAAAAATATAATTAAAATAACACATTTAATTAATATAAATATTAATTGAATATGTTATAATTAACATTAAGTAAATGTTTTTTGTATTAACCCCTAAAACAAAAATACAAACCCCCAAACAAAATCAAGCTCAAAAACCAAGGGTGGGGGTTTTAGGAGAGGTTTACTTAGTGGCAACACATGTCCATATACTTCTCAAGGTGACCAATCAACTTTATCATCACTCCATATGGGATACATCCCTCATGTGATCATGCCCACCTTCAGAATCTCTCCTAGGTCCTGTGGACCATCCTGGAAGAGAGGAAGAGGATCACCCACCAACAACTACCTGATCAAAGACCAGGTTGCCCCAGAACATATATGGGGTCTTATCCACCAAGGTACAAGACCAAGGATCAACCCATGCCTTAGACATGGGTACCCTGGAACATATCCAGGGGCCCTAGACATATCTAGGGACTTAAATTGCTTGGTCCCAGACCAAGAACCCCAGTTATCTACTGGGGGCCCTCTCAAGGGTCTTTACTGCTTGGTCCCAGACCAAGAACCCCAATTATCTACTGGGGGCCCTCTCAAGGGTCTTTACTGCTTGGTCCCAGACCAAGAACCCCAGTTGTCTACTGGGGGGCCTTACAAGGGTCTTTTGTTGCTTGGTCCCAAACCAAGAACCCCAGTTGTCTACTGGGGGCCCTTACAAGGGTCTTTTGCTGCTTGGTCCCAATCCAAAAACCCCAGTTGTCTACTGGGGGGCCTTACAAGGGTCTTTTGCCATGGCTCTGACTGCTTGGTCCTAGACCAAGAACCCCAGGAGTGTATTGGGTGCCCTAGTCCACAACTAGGGTCTTAAGCCATCCTCCAGGGAGAATGGCTCTTGCAGCTGCATTAAATTCAACAGATATGGTACACTTTTTTATTTATGCAATCATGTGTATTCTACTATATATATAAATGTAGATATACGTAATACACTTTATTTCTATGTTTGTAGATGGAACATGAAGAGGTGGAACATAAAAAACAAGCAAATCAATCAAACATTAGGGTAAATAACCATAGTACAATCTCGCTTATGAGTTCAAGCGATGTCGAATGACAATCAATATAATTGAATGTTACTGGAAGTTGTATGTTTTGTAATATTTGTCTATGAAAATAAGGGATTTTGTTTTTAATGTACTCGACACATTGTCCCAATTGCACGAGGACATATTATCGATGAATGTAACAATTACATATTGGTTGCATTTTGATTATTGTGGACCTTTATGTTGTCCCATTTTGTATGATGATGGGTCACTTATTAGTCCCTGCCATAGGCATAGAGGGACTATAGCATTCGATAATTCGTTGACCTCGTATTAGATTGTGCATTGACCAGAAATATTTCCATATTATCTATTGTTGGAACCAGGGAAGTGAAAACATCGTTTTTTATATAATAGAAAGTACCATATTTGTCATGATCTGATTGGACAACGGATTGGAGGTCTTATTGTCGACTTCGCTATTCCCAATGTTATATATGTTGGCATATCCAAAGTATTTGATCGTATATGGTATTTTTGAGTCATATATTTTCTTATGCATTGGTCGAAGGTGGATTAATGCTAGCATTAGTTCGAATGTTTGCTTTAGCATTTTCTGCTAACTAGAATACATTCGCTACCATATTACTATGTGTGATTTTTGCTTTATTCTTGCGTGCTTCGAGAGAACAGGACTGCCACGCTGCATTTTTTCTTAAATGTTTGCACAGGGCTACGCCCTTCGACGGTCCTGACAATCTTAAGTGTTTACCTAACAGGTCGGTCAATCTTAAATGTTTATTGCACAGATGCGTTGCAATACGGTTTCGTTCCATTTTTTTGATGGTTGGCATTACTGCTTCAGTGGTCGATGCTTGTTCACTGGTTCCTTCCATGATTCTTGTTCTTGTTTGATTCAAATTTGCAAATTTGAGGTCCTGTAGTTGCAGTTGGACCTCTTCGTGGTTGTTCACTGGTTTGTTGTTTTCAATTTTGCAAGTTGTTGGACCTGTTGTTGCGGTTTGCAATTTTTGGGGCTGAGCTCTTGTCATCCCTTGTTGACAGGTAAGTTTCCCTGTTGTTGTTATTTTTCAATGGTGGGAGTCCCTGTCTCCAAATTCTGTTGCAAACCATCTTTGCTTGTGCTCTTAATTTTTTTTCCTGGAAACCATGCGTCTTCATATGTCGGCTACCACGTCCATAGCTATTTTGAAAATTGCAATGCAGAGGGGTTTTCGAAAAGTAGTTTGGAGCTATCACAAGAGGGAATCATCCGTCGGAGTGTAGACGCAGGGAATGATTTTATTCCGTGGGTCGGAAAACTGTGTCCAGCTATTGCCTTTGTCCTGTCCTTTCTATTTTGCAGAACTTTTTTTGGCTCTGAGAAGCTTGTAGGATGTATGCCATGAATAGGTTCAAATCAGTCTTTCTGCTGAGTAGATTTATGGTGTTATTTATTTGCGTTGTTTCTTTTGTTTGGTTCACTTTATAGTGTGGGTTTATTTTCTTGTCATCTGATATGGGGACTAGGGGGGATCGAAGTTGACAAGAAGAAGGTTGAAAGATACACACGGGGATTGGTACCCAGTTCCGCACTTGTAGTTTTCCTATTTTTCTTTCCTTTTTTTTCTACTTTTTTTTTTCCCCATTTTCTCTACTTTCATGCAAACTGAAAGTATCTAACAAACACCTTCAAAATCATAGTTGAAAAGATGAAAGAAGTAATAGATGTTGATTTGTATGAAATAGATACACAATCCATTATACATGAAAGCATTAACGTGGTTTTGCATAGCAATGACCTTTTTAGATTGGATGCATTCTCGTATACTGTAGAGGATTGCCTTTTCGATACATTTCAGGTTCTATTGCATTTCCGCTATCCGTCAACCGACCTGTGCAATGGATTGATAGATTATTTCTTGGGCTATTTAAAAAATGGCGACGTTGAGGCATTGGAGTCCTATGAATACGAACTCGAATCTGATTTTCTTTGGCAGTTGCATGGAATACATGATGTCGCTACGTATTTTTCAAAGATGCGGTTGTCTGCATCTCCAATTATGCCTGAACATGAGAGGGGACTTTGGGGAGATACATTTTGTATACGGTGGATGTCTAACTGGCTGAATATATCAATTAGAATATGGTCATTGACAAGAAAAACAAGATATTTACTATTCAACAAAACTGCATCTCACAATCCATATTGCATCTTGTTCCATGATGCCAATGTTGTCAGTGGTCATTATGAACCACTATTGTACAGAAAAATCTTCATATGCAAATTTGAAGGAGCTCATATTTACTTGTCCCTCATTTACAAAGACCTTGAATCGTAGTGGAAATGAATTATGCATCGCATAGATTGCCATGGTTTACTGCTGGCGACAAATGTTGTGTCTAGATGTGGAGATAGTTTGTTCAATGCAATTTGTTGTTTGGTAGCAGCGGAGTTCGATGTGTAGTCGTTGCGGCTTTGCATTGTACAGTCATTTTTCAATGGAATTATAGGTGACAACCAATAGGCTTTTAGGTGCTTGCATCAGCACCTTTCACCATATCTCCTAGAAAATATGTCGACAGTTGGAAGTTGGCAGGAATACCTTGTAAACATGGTGCTGCCATATGAAAAAGGGAATGTGGAGGGTTGTAGATTCTGTTTGCAATGGATTTCTATCATATTCAGAGTAAATATCCAGGTCTGGTCGACCTTTCCAGATGGCACTGTCCATTCCTGGTCTACTGATTCAAATTACGATTGAACAATTGACATCCTCTCGTTGAAAATAGATACAAGACATATCCATTATCAACCTTTGCTTGGACATATCAGTGATTCAGGGTTGAATGTCCATGCCACCCAAACCGCATCGAATCTGCATACGCATGGCATGCTTTTTAGTGAGAATGAAACTCCTCCCGGTTGCGATATGTCCATACAGGGCTTGAACAAAAAATCCATGCGTGAAATTCATCACAATTGTGATGAGGCCATACAGGGCTTAAACAAAAAACGTAGAGTAAGTTATCACAACTTGAAAAAATTTATGCGTAAAATTCGTCCCAGTTGTGATGAGGCCATACAAGCCTTAAACAAAAAACGTAGACTAAGTTATCAGAACCTGAGTCGGAGCGAAAATCATCCCAGTTGCCACTAGGTCATCGTGCCCTTGGGCAAGAAACGTAGAGTAAGTTACCACAACTTGAAAAAGGTCATGCGCAAGAGAAAAAATACATTGCTACGCTTCCTTTTAGAGAGAAACTCACATATCACAATCTAAAGAAATTTGTTCATGCTCAACACAATAGAAATAGGTACGGTCGCATATCCTAGAATGGTCATGCAACTGTCACATTTCGTGGGCTAGAAGCAACACCATGCACTACTACCAATGAAAACTAGGAAACAATTTCTACCCATACTTCCATGCGAAAGAAAAATGCAAGACAGACCTACATGAAACAAATTAAAGACACTCCTTCCATTGCATGTGCAATTTGCAAACAATTGAATTTATCAAAAAACACTAAGTCTTTCACGCCTGATTTGCAAGCAGAATACCTCCGCTTGACAGCACACGAAAAACCATTTTCCAGTAGCAAAATTTGTCTTCCTTGCAAACGGTCGCTTGAAAATGGAAAACTGCCACAGTTTGCAACCCCTGACCAAATAAGATGTAATACACCACTACCAGATGTAAGTGCACTTAGGAACTTGAGGAGAGACTTGTGTCTCTGTGAATTGCATTTGCACAAATCAGGCCTTGGGGCTATAAACGACCCCGGATGGGCTTAACAGGATCAATTATTAATGTGCATGTCCTGCTAGATGTTGTGCAAAAAGACTTGCCACAATTCATTAGCAATGCAATGATAATTGTTGTGGCTCTGAAAAGACGCTTGCGATACAAAAATGCCTATTAGACAGGCAAAGTGTTGTGCATGTTGTTATGAAAGCATTAAAGGAATTATGTTCCAGGGCCCTATACAAAGCACAAAACATTTGTATAAATGACAACTGGAACAATGTTCTTGCAGAAGAGGATGCTAACTCTTCGGAGACTCTCGAAAATCCTAGTGAATTTGATACAAGTGATGAATCAGAGAATGAAACACCTGCTGAGACTTTGGTGCATGGATTCACTGATTCACGGTGCATTCGTGACTTGCAAGACAAGATTGTCGAAATTGCACCTGCTGAGGGGCAGCGTCCACTTGGAATATTCAAGGAAAAATTCGTTGAGGAAATGAACTTTCCAACACTCTTCTATGGAGATCCACGTGCCACTGATATTACAGAACGATTCAGTTATCATAAAATAGTCCGATGGGAGCTGCTAAATTCAAGCGGTTACTTCTCTTGACACATAACAAATTTGTTTTTCAAAACAATGCACATAATAATAAAGCAAGTTCTCTCCTAGATGTGGGTCTGAATAAGAAAAGGCTAGTTACAAGGAAGAAAGTTGTTGGCCAAAGATGTCAAGTACAAAGTAAACCTAGAAAAAATTATGAAATCTAATATTGGATACATAGATTTCAAAAGCATTCGCACCTCTCCTGACTATTTTCAACAAAACAAAAAAACTATTTTTGCAATGATCCGACAATTGGGCCCGCCAACATTTTTCATCGCATTTACAAGTGTAGAGCATTGTTGGGATCCATTGGTAGCTGTCGTATCTGACCTGCATAGGAATAGGAAACGTAAAAAACAAACCGACACACTGGAAAATAATGACATTGACAACCTCATAAGAAAAGACCCCGTGACATGTACTCGCTACTATAGATATAGAATAAATGCTTTGAGACAATTGATTTGCCATGATGAAACGTTTTTCGAAAAAATACCGGACTACTTTTTGTGACTGAATTCCAAAATAGGGGAAATGAACATGACCACGTACTGTTGTGGATAGAGGGTGCACCAGTCTATGGAGCTGATAACAATTCAGAGATCGAACAATTTGTGGAGAAATACATAACCTGCAAAACAGATCATTTGGATCCAGAACTTGCCAAAGTCCATAGACATTACCATACAAGAAGTTGTAGAAAATGAAAAAACTCGCATTGCAGATACAACTTTCACGTGCCGCCAATGAGAGCTACAAGAATCATAGAGCCACTTAGTTTAGAGGACAATGTTGTTGTTGAGAA
>JASDQU010190351.1:3696-14278 GCA_032191745.1 Picea mariana
GTCATCAACATAAAGAACAAGGATTATGAGATGGCTTCCTACTTTATTGGTATATACATTAGGGTTAGAGTGACATCTAGAAAAATTGTTGTCTAAAAGAAATATGTCCATTTTTTCATACCAAGCTTGATGGGCTTGCTTAAGACCATAGAGAGATTTATTAAGGAGACAGACAAGGCTAAAGTCATTCTAGACATAGCTACGAGGTTTTTCCATGTATATTTATTCTTGCAAATCCCCATGCAAGAAGGCAGCTTTAACATCCATCTGATGGACCTCCCATTTATGTGAGGCAACAAGGACAAGAACAAGGAAGATGGAATTCATTTTGGATATGGGGGAAAATATTTCATTATAGAAAATGCCTTCAACTTGAGAGAACCATTTGGAAACTAACTAGGCTTTGTGTCTTTCAACAATTTCATTTGATGCATACTTAGTTATTTACACCCATTTACATTTGAAATTTTTTCTTCCTTTTAGAAGAGGTAAAAGATCCCAAGTATCATTCACCATTAGAGATAAATATCCTTCATTTATTTTTGTACCCCAATATGGATGATGTAACATCCCCAAAAATAAATTATTTTTAAGCCTGAAAATGCTTAGGAATTTATTTTCGTTTTTGGTAAATTCCAAATTGGAAAATTATTGCCATTTATGGCAATTCCGAATTCCGAATTTAGTTAATTGAAAATAATGATTATGACTATTGGTAAAATATCTAATTTGACCCAACTAACTCTTTCGCTATGACACTTGTAAGAAAAAAATATTTTTATATTTATTGTTGATGGACAAATGGAATAGCGAGGTTAAAATCAACTGACCATGACTCCATGAGTGGGGAACATGTTGGAACTACTTCAGGGATGAATGTTACAATTGGAAAATCAAGTATTTGGCCATTGGCAGCCTCTGAAAATTAGGGATTTGGAAAGCTGTGAAAATTCCCAAGGGGAAAAAGACCTAGGAACAATTGCTTTTGGATATATAGTATATGAGAGGAGGCAAGACGCTGCCTAGTATGATGGGGGAAATAATTATCTCTTGATGTTATGAACACTGCTTTTTGAGTGTGAGGCAAGGAGAATTTACTGAAATTGAAGGACTATTGTTGAGGAGGAGTTCTTAGTTCGCCCTCGTGGATTCATGGTCAGGCTAGGGGGTGAACGGGACAAGTAAATTGGTTGTTATTCTCTAAGGTTGGGAGGAACTTGGTTGTTACATTTGTTTTTCAACAATTGTTCAGATATGTCTATCTACTCCCTCTATGTTCAAAGGTTATTTGAATTATTGGATGATATAATTGCATCTATTTAAATGTGAATGAATTGCTCTGTTTTATTAAATTCTGATGGAATGAAATGAAATGTAGGATAAACCCTTACAGTTTAACTGTAGACATTGAAAAAACCTTTCTATGTATCTTGGATGGAATGGAATCAAATTATGGAAACGTATTAGGAAATATATATGTGTTAAATAGAATATTATTTCAAAATATTGTGCTAGAAATCACTACCAGATAGGTGAATCATATACATTTGGTTATTATGTTTTGCAAGTGAAATTTAGACTGTGCAAATGCTATTCTGGAAGTAAATATGAGATTTAAAATATTTACATACCTATACGTACAGACATATCTCTGTGGGTCATCCCTTAATTCTGGACAAATTTCTCTATCGATTAAATTATTATATACAATAGGAAGTAACCGCGCGCGCGCGCGCGTGTGTGTGTGTGTGTATATATACAGATTTGCATGACTCATTTAAATGTCTGTTGTATCCATACCACAAGGTACTAAAAATATAATGGAAGGCGAACAGTCTAACTAGTCATAAAAAAAGTTCTGGAAGTGAAATGATGGAAAGTGAATAGTCTATCTAGTCACAAATGAAGATCTGGAAAATAAATAATATATGGAAAATGAACAGTCTAACTAATCGCAAACGAAGTTATGGAAATGAAATATTAGAGGAACAAAATCCCGATGAGTCGAAAGACAGAGATTTTGAACACCTACAATTTGTATGCACATACTTTTCATCGATAAGTTCGAATTACACAACTGTATTAACAAATAATAAAATCGTTCCAACTTCTTTATAAATATCAAGGTGAACTCGGAAGAGAGTATAGAGTATAATTTTCCAATACAATAATGTGTATTGCTACCCATTCCACAATTCTATGTATAACATAAATATCATACCGAAACAAAGAATTGACTGATAAAGCTTCCATCTAAGTCGACTATACAACTATACACAATGGTACAGTCATGTTCGTTGCATCCCATTCCTTACTATTACACAACAACAAGGTTTTTAATCCTTATGTCCTTCCTTTAAAATTTAATATACAAAGATAAATAATTGACCATCTTTTTAAACTTGAACAATCTCGCCCACGATGATGGTATTCTAAAATATAATCATATAATTCCTTAGATATCTAGGGTACTCTCTTAAGAGTGATAAAGTGAAACTCGAATACCTTTTGTGTGTATGGCATGGTCCTGAACTTGAAATTTGAATGGTCGAATCCCCTGCAAGGAAATATAAACTTATCATTAGTAATTATCCAACTAAAGTTAAATGAGTGTAATGTTTCAATAGAACGAATTAAGAAAGAAATATTTACAGAATGTCACTTAACTTTCGGTTTGGGAAAACTGGTGTCCTTTTCCTATTCACGTTTTGGCTGAGAAGACGCCCCAGACCGAGGAGGAAGTGAACCAAGAACTTTATGATGGGTACCCTCGCAGTAACAGGGGTCCCATCATTAGATTGGTTACCGAATGGTCTAAAGAAAACCTTTCAGGAAATTAAATAAATAAACAATAACAATACCCCAAGAAATTGCAAATCCGAACCACAAGGGTTCGTGTGGAATATGTAGGATGAATGCATGAATCAAGTCAGAGTATCAATTTAAATATTTCATGCTGAAAGAATTCATTTCTCAAACTATAAACAGAGAGTTAAATACTATATGTCAATTACGTTTATCAAAGTCTAAACATGGATTGACTATCTGTGCCAAAGAGAGTGCATTGCTCAAGAATTAAATAGAGAGTTCATATTTATGCCGAATACCAGACTTCAAATGGTATTACCATACACAGACAAATATAATATCAAAATGAAAGACGTAACCCAAATTTAATTACAGACTCAAATATTTGTATGTTGTAGGTTACTTCTTAACGAATTGTTTGGGGCACATAATCCCCACTTTATATTTATATAGATATATATATCGAATGGAAATACAGTAATACTTTAAGAGAGATTTCAGTCGTAAGAATCCGCTAGCGGTTTGATAGAACCTATAGAATGGTGGACTCCTAAGAAAAACTTTGTATGAAAATACCCAACAGAGGCAAAGAAACGTCATAATACCTTATCAAAAGGAAATTGTTTTCACCCGAACAGAGTATAACATGCAACACATAGTATGGTTTTTACTCTATTAATCCAACTTTCTGGACTAGAACTCCCACTCAGTCTCACAAAGACCCAACACAAGGTCACCATGCATAAAAATAGGGAACCCATAAAATAAAGTAGAGGGACAACGAAAACCCTAAGAGTAAAATACATATACGTTAACCCTGATAAATGCCTGTGCAAAATCGTTGAAGTCAGAACAAGAAGGAAGAGCACCGATTTATTTTTTTCATAAAGGTTTTAGAATAATAAAAAAGAGAAGTTTACTTATCCAGGACCGAGAATATTCCAGGGAGTTAAGAAGAAGAATAGCGATAATGGGGAAAAACCTTCACTGAAAGTCGTAAAAAGATTTAGAGTACAGATTGTTTTCTTCCACTATAAAAAAGCCTCGAAGGTTCCATCCAACTACTAGAACACGGGAGCATTATGGAATTACCAGGCAGTCGGGTAGACTTGCATGCTTCCACCGGGTAAAAATTCTCCAAGTCATCGACCTCCCTCACTAAGAAAAACAGAGAGCTAATTCAGAAAATTTACAAAGATGAAAACTCATCGAGTCCTATAAACCCTTACTACGCAGAGTAAATGGTGGTAGTATGAAGACTGGATCTGGCCATGTGATGGGGAAGAGATGGCGCGATCATATTGGATGAAGGGTCTAGTGATAACCTCAGGTTTCACACTCACAAGGTCTACATTAATGGTCGGTTCAGAGGTTTAACTCACGATTGACAAGAACCCTTCATTTCATATTAAGTTAATGCGAAGTAAAAGACAATTCCTTCATGGCACGACACACTGGACCATCGAAATCTAATTGCCATCGTTCAGTTAAGGCATCATTCAATTAAGGAAGGGATAAACATTTTGTTATGGATAATCTTGTTATCAAAACCTTTATGTTAATAGTAATCGGAAGATCTATACACAACCAGTAATCACAGGGGGTTGTTCTATTTATTCAGCTATGTGAAATAACATTAAACACCTTATGCTAAGATGATAACATTTTCACTAAGGGTGTACACTCCCGACCCCTTTGTAATGTGGATATAGTCTATGGTATGTGAGTTGTATTTCGAAAAGTCAAATGAGGTTTTCCCTTGAGCACAAGCATGGAAGCCTATGCTTAGGGGAGAGTATAGGTTTGTGAATCCTAATTCTAATACAACACACACACACACACACACACACACACACACACACAAACACACATAAGTATTAGAATAGCATTAGGATTGAAGGGTTATAAAAGGGTGGATGTTAGAATGTGGAGATTATTTGTATAGAAGTTATGTTTAGTATGAGTTAAGTTGGAGTAGAAATGTTCATGAAAAGATAGTTCATCGTTTTGATAGACAGAACATAGGAATATCGTAGAAATTAACAATGATGACAAATACCTACTTCTCTTAACTACAAGTGTTCTAGAATAAATTGAAGATTAATGTTCCTCAGAAAAAAAGTTTATTTTGGAAAATTTGGGGTACATTACATATGGTATCAAAGAAAAGGTTACACCACTTGGACCTTAAGAAGGGCCAAAATATTTACTTAGCACATATTTTTCCTATTTATGTAAAACTAACAAAACAATTATTGTTACAAACAAAAAACATTTTATTTCTGTTGTAATCATGGCAGCCCAGAACAAAGAAGAAATCAGACTCCAGGAGAATCCTGAACAAAGGCCTCCTAAAGATCAGAGGAAGAACAATGAAAAAATTTCACCTACCGAAGTTATGGAAACTATGAGAATCTCATTGTCGAGTTGTAAGTTTTCAAAGAAGACAATGAGAAACTGAAAAAGGCACATCAGGAACAAAAGGAAATAAATGAAGTCCTGCTATGAAGCATAGTGACAAAAAAGAGCCCAAAGGATGATAATCAGGAAGAAGATGTCAGTAAAAGGGCCTCCAATAAAAAAAGAGGACAACTCTTCCGAAGGTACACCTTCAACAAAAGATAAAACAAAAACAGGAAGAAAAAGGAAACAGGTGGACCATCTAGAGGGAGAATTTAAGAAAATCAAACTGTCTACCTTTGACGGGGAATCTGGAACAGGGGAGGAAGTTGAAGCATGATTATTAGACATAAAGAATTATTTCCAGATATACAACTATTCCAGCAATATGAAGGTCATAATGGCCATCTATAATCTRAAAGGAAAGGCTAGCATATGGTGGMAAGACCTGAAGTTGGCCAAGGGCTTAAAAGAAAAATAGATGGAATGGTCAGATTTTAAGAAATACTTTAAGAAACAATACCTATATGAAAGTTACTATGAAAGAAAAAACAAATAATTTTATGAGCTATGACTCGGTCAAATGGCTATGGATGATATGATAAACAAATTCTTGGAATTACTAAGGTTCGTGCCTTATATCTGGGAGAGGACAAAGTGAAAATCCAGCGGTTCCTAAGTTGTTTACCGAAGTCCTATAAGGAAATAATCGAATTCCATAATCCCAAGTCCTCGAGAGAAGTTTTAAGGAAACACCGAATGTGTTACGACCAATACAAACAACGATCAGAATTTTCCAAGGCTTGTAAAGACAAGAAACAAGACCGAATGAACCAGTGGAAGAAGGGATATCAGCTAGCCCCTTTTCGGAACGCAACAAAGAGTTTTCCAAGGAAATATTTTCACTCCAACAACCAGAACACCTTAGGAGGTGGTAAACCAGTTAATCTGGGAACAAAGAAGTTTGGGAACAACCCTCGCCAACCACTGAAATGCTGGGAATGTGGAGAACCTCACCTAAGGAGGACCTGTCCACATTTGACTTCAGCAGCTAGGACTATGGTTCACAACCTACAGGAAGCCTCTACAGTGGGAGAGGTGGGAAGAAGCTTGCATCAGATCAATGCAGCCGTGGATGGCCGACAAGTTGACCACCAATCCACTGTAGTGGAAATTGAAGGTAAAATTAACAATACTCATATTTATGTTTTAATTGATCTAGGAGCTACATTGAGTTACATCGCTCATGGTGTAGTAGATTCAAATAAACTCAAAAAAACAAGACATGCAAAATCCTAGCTAGTACAACTAGCAATAGGAACAAAAAAAAGAGTATATGATTTTATTTGTGATTATGAGTTCAATTTAGGTGGTTAAAACACAAAGATAAATCTAAACATTCTACCATTAGGGTCTTATGACATCATTATCAGAATGGATTGGTTAGAAAGGCATAGAGCAGTGTTGGATTGTTATGAAAAATCACTCAAGTATAAAGATGAAAACGACATTGTTAGGAAAGTTCAAGGTATACAAAAAACAATCTCAGTTAGACAGATTTCAACAATGCAATTTAAGAAATGCATGAGAAAGGGTTGTCGAATTTATGCCATCCAAGTAACAAATCTATTGGAAAATGTAAATAAACCTAGCTTGGAGGATTTTGTCATCTTGCATGATTTCAAAGATGTGTTTGTTGATGAGATACCTAAATTACCCCCAAGGAGAGAGATAGAATTTTTTATCAACCTACTACCTGGTTCAACCCCTATATCTAAAGCACCATACCGAATGAGTTTACTAGAATTAACAAAATTAAAAATTCAACGGCAGGAATTATTGGACAAATAATATATCAGACTGAGTGTTTCACCATGGGGAGCACCGGTCCTTTTTGTTAAAGAGAAAGAAGGAACTCTGAGATTATGCATAGATTACAAAAAATTAAACAAAATGACTTTTAGAACAAGTACCCCTTACCTAGGATCAATGATCTGTTCGATCAAGTAGGCGGGGAAAATATTTTTTCTAAATTGGATTTAATACTTAGTTATCACCAAGTTAGAATAAAAGATGAGGAAATAAGTAAAACAACCTTCAGAATAGATATGGCCATTATGAATTTGTTATTATACCATTTGGACTCACTAACGCGCCAACCACATTTATGTCTTTAATGAACAATATTTTCAGTCAGTACTTGAACAAGTTTGTTTTGGTATTTATTGACGATATCCTAGTGTATTCTAAAACAAAAGAAGAACATAAAGAGAACCTAAGGATAGTTCTGCAAACTTTGAGGAAACATAAACTATATGCAAAATTCGATAAGTGTGAATTTTATTAGAAGAAAATACAATACCTAGGACATGTAATATCTGAGGAAGGTATTGCAGTTGATCCTGAGAAAATAAGAGCCATCATGGAATGGCCGATTCCAAAGGATGTAACGGACATCTAGTCATTCATGGGAATCACCAAATATTACCACAGATTTATAGAGGAGTTTTCAAGATTTCATACCATATCACATCATTAAAAAAGAGGGAACTAAGTTTAACTGGTCACAGAAATGTCAGGACAATTTTAATAAGTTAAAGTAATTGTTAACGACCGCACCCATTTTAAAGGTAGCAGATCTGAACAAAGACTTCACAGTCTGTGTGGGTGCAAGTAAAGAAGGACTAGGTGGTGTCCTAACTCAATACTGACACATTATTTGTTATGACTTCTAAAAACTAAGGGAGCACGAAAAAAACTACGTCACTCATGACTTAGAGTTGGCAACTGTAATACACGCCTTAAATATGTGGCAACACTACATAATGAGTAGAAAATTTCTGTTATTGACGGATAACAACGGTGTGAAATTTTTGTTTAGTCAACCAGACCTTAATGCAAGGCAAGCAAGATGGCTGGCCTTCTTGAGCAAATTTGAATTTGAGGTAAAACATATCAAGGGTAAGGAAAACAAGGTGGTTGATGTCTTAAGCAGAAGAGTTCATGGGCTGTTTGAAATAAACATTAGCAGGGAAGAAAGTGATCTTGAATAGAGGATAAAGGTTGCAGGCAATAACGATGAGAATTACACTATAACAGTGGCAAAATTACGAAATAATATAGAAAGTTCAAACAAAACATATATGAATTTGGGTAGAAATAGTCTACTATGATTTAAAAACAAAATATATACACTAGATTCGGCGGAGTTAAAGTTAATAGTTTTGGACGAAGTACAGAAGAAACCATATTCTGGTCACCTGGGATACCATAAAACGATAACATCACTAAGGAAGTTATTTTATTGGCCCAATATGAAGGGAGAAACAACAAAATACTTAGCTAAGTGTCAAGATTTTCAGTAGGTGAAAGCTGAACACCAGCATCCAGCCAGCCTATTGCAACCCTTACCTGTGCTGGAATGGAAATGGGAGACTATATCACTCGACCTTATTACAGGTTTGACTATAACTAAAAAAAAAATGATTCAATTATGGTGGTAATCGATAAGCTTAGTAAGTGTGAACACTTTATTCCTATAACGTCTACTTTTAAAGATATTAACATCACTAAAATATTCATGAAAGAAATTTTTAGACTACATGGTATTCCTAAAATGGTGATTTTGGATAGAGATGTAAAATTTACATCTGCTTTTTGGAAAGAATTGTTTGCAGGGTTAAATACTAACTTGAATTTCAACACAAGTTGTCATCCACAAACTGATGGGTAGACTGAATTAACAAACCAAATTGTATAATATATGCTATGAATGTATGTAATAAGAAAACCAAGCAAGTGGGAAGACTATCTACACTTGGTGGAATTTGCATACAACAATGGTTAACAAACTTCGGCTAAGATGAGCCCCTTCGAAGTACTGTACGACATAAAGTGTACGAATCCAATTAGCTGGGATAACCTAGTTCACAGACTCATGGTGGGATCAGAGATGCTCCAGGAAATGGAGAGCACAATAAGAAAAGTACAACATAACTTAAAAGAGGCATAGGACAGACATAAAAGTTACGCGGACCTGAAAAGAAGAAACCTAGAATTTTGAGTGGGAGACCACGTCTATTTAAACTTCAAGGCCATAAGAAGTTTGCTAAAGCTAGGGAACTGTGCCAAGTTGGAACCCAAGTTTTGTGGCCCTTTTGAGATCTTATCTCGAATTGGACTCGTAGCATACCAAGTTGCATTGCTTGCCAATCTAAAAATTCATAATGTATTTCATGTTTCTCTGTTAAAGAAGTATGTTCATGACCCTACTCATATGATCGATTGGAACTTGGTGTAGGTGGAACTAGAAGGCGAGTTCCAAGTGGAACCTCTGCGCATTCTGGATAGGAGAGAAATAACACTTCGAAATAGAGTCGTCGCCCAGGTAAAAGTGCAATGGAAGCACTTTAGTCCTAAGGAAGCCACTTGGGAGTTGGAGGGAGATTTGCAGAAATACCATCCAATCATGTTCCAAGAAAGGGAGGAGCACCAAGGAAAATGTTTTATTGAAGGGGGAAAGGATGTAACATCCCCCAAAATAAATTATTTTTAAGGCTGAAAATGCTTAGGAATTTATTTTCGTTTTTGGTAAATTCAAAATTGGAAAATTACTGCCATTTATGGCAATTCTGAATTTCGAATTTAGTTAATTGTAAATAATGATTATGAATATTGTTCAAAGATTCGATTTGAACCAACTTACTCTTTGACTATGACACTTGTAAGAAAAAAATATTTGTATATTTATTGTTGATGGATAAATGGAACAACCAGGTTAAAATCAACTCACCATGACTCCATGAGTGGGTAACATGTTGGAACTACCTCATGGCTGAATGTTACAAGTGGAAAATCAAGTATTTGGCCATTGGCAGCCCCTGGAAATTAGGGATTAGGAAAGCTGCAAAAATTCCGAAAGGGAAATAGACCTAGGCACAATTGCTTTTGGATATATAGAACATGAGAGGAGGCAGGACACTGCCTAGTATGCTAGGGGAAATAATTATCTCTTGTTTTTATGAACACTGCTTTCTGAGTGTGAGGCAAGGATAATTTATTGAAATTGAAGGACTATTGTTGAGAAGGATTTGAGTTCGTCCTCATGGATTCATGGTCAGGCTAGGGGGTGAACATGACAAGTAAATTGGTTGTTCTATTCTAAGGTTGGGAGGAACTTGGTTGTTCCATTTGTTGTTCAGTAATTGTTCACATATGTCTATCTACTCCCTCTTTGTTCAAAGGTTATTTGAATTATTGGCTGATAGAATTGCATATGCTTAAATGTGAATGAATTGCTCTGTTTTATTAAATTCTAATGGAATGAAATGAAATGTAGGATAAACCCTTACAGTTTAACTTTAGATTTTGAGAA
>JASDQU010190352.1:7608-18412 GCA_032191745.1 Picea mariana
ATGATGCAGTGGTGAATTGATGCAAAGATGAATCATTATTGTATTATCATGGTTGATAAGGTGCACAAATGGATGAACTCCAAAGTGGTCCCCTTATGGTGAAAGCCCTCATGGGAAGACGCTTTACGGATTGAGTTATCCTAGAAGAACTATTGGAGGACCCATGCTTGCATGTGGATTAATGAGATGAATATCAATGAAGCTGTTGGTGAAACTATCCTAGATGGATAGTGCTTGACATGCCATTTCCGGTGGTATGTGGAATGTCACATAACTCCTCACGGTTTGAGAGTTATGGCTCTACGAAGTTGAAGGACCCCCATATGATGGCTTGAAGCCCCGAAAGGTCAAAGAAGTCAAAGTGCTTGAAAAGAAGAAATCATTATTAAAATGATAAAGTAAAGTGACAAAATCAAGAAAGATTATTTAAATGATAAAATGAAGTGACAAAATCAAGAAGGAATATTTAAATGATAAAGTATTGGAGAACTTTCTATTCATGGAAAGTGGTTAACCCTAAAATAAGGAAAATAGGTTAAGTGACCTAGAAATGAGTTAAGTAACCTAAAAATGGGTTAAGTTACCTAGAAGATGAAAGTATAAATAAGAAGCTACCATCTCTTGTAAAATGCACATTTGGTGAGAATCCTTTTTGTGGATCAATGGAGAGCTTCCTGTGAATATCTTTTGGAGTATTAGTGGAGAGCTTCTTGTGAGAGAATCTTATTGATGTGGATCTTTTAAGCATGATTGAAGATCTATTCTAAGGAAGAGAGCGAGAAGAGGATCTCATGGATGCATCAAAGTTTCGGCAATGTCAGAGATCTTGACGGAAAAATTCTCGAATTCACAAAAAACCCTATTTTTTGATGCCCATGTGGGCTGTCTATGTATAGGGTGCATGTACACGCAGGCTGGATGTGTATAGGGTGAGTGTACATGCGAGATGACTGTGTACAGGGAGCATGGAGTGGATAAAATCATGGAGATTTGTGTTTGAGTTGGTTCCAAGCTCTTGGATGATGAGGCAGGATCCAGATCGGCATTCAATGGCCTCAGATCTATCACTGAGACACTGGTATGGTTACATTATTGTCTTGATGGATGCTATTGTTTGATTTGTTGTGAATTCTTGGGGAATTCTTGGTATGGATTCTATGATGTGGTTCAGTTCTCTTGATTTGGTTGATGGAGTGAGCAGCACTCTTGTGATTCAGTAGTGACATGATTGCTATGGTATACTAGTTGTTTATACATGATTGAGATAGCATTCATATTGATTTATTGTGGAGCATGAACAAGCTATTGGATAGCTTGGATGTGTTGTGACTGGATGTGGGTCAGTTTAGACAGTGGAAGACAGAAGAGAAATTGATTGTAGGTTGCAAAGAATCTGAGCATGTGAAGCAAAGCAAAACCCTATTTTCTCATAAGCATATGCTTGTTGCATTATACACTGGTCGTGTGTACACGCGGGCTGTAGTGAGCTAGGTTGCGTGCACACACAGGTTGCACTACTGAAAAGTCGCATACCTGTTGACAGATTGACAGTTGTTGAGGATTGTTGCCTCATATCAGTTGATGCTAAGGGTGTAAGTTGAGTATTGCATTATAGAGCAGGTGCTCTTGTAGAGTTGTACTCTATTCAGTTGTTGCTGATAAACCCCAAGGATTGTAGTCCGTAATAAAAAGAAAATTGTACATACATCTTGTGTTCTTTGTGTTCATTGTGGTGATGACTTGTTGATGATATGTTGTTGATATGTGCTCACATCTAACTGGTTATAAATGACAGTAATGGGTAATGAATAAATGTTGAATTCTAATTGATGAGTTTTTGTGTAAGAGGGAAGTTTTGGGAAAAAGATCCCCACTCATTAACCACCCCTCTAAGTGTGGTAGGTGTGCCCAACAAATAAATCTTCCAAAAGTGTGCATTAATACAAAATAAATATGATCCAACTAATTTCAAACCTCTTAAGGGATTTCTCCCTCAAGTTGTAATGATCAAATGAGAGGAAGTGCATCTCTATTTATAGAGAGGGTTCTCAACTCTGTTCACATTGAAATATTAATTTTTAAAGCCAAAATCACCTAATATATCATATTGAGAGAAAAAGGGCTCTCTTCAACAATTAATTAATCAATCAAAAAAAAATCCAAGGGATTTTCATTCCACGTGTAGAATTCTAAAGGGGCATGATCCCTCTAGAGTGACCCATCCCCATAAATGAAGGGAAAAGTAGGGGTATTGGTGTAGCAGCCAGCCTCCAAAGACCCTTCAAAGTTGTTCTTCCTCCAAAAAAACTGCAAACACAATCTCCATGTGTTCCAAGGTGGTAAAATGGCTTCAAATGCATGTTCCATCCCCTTTGCATCATCCAAATGAACAATCTTGTCCTTGAAATTTGGACGCAAGGGATTTGAGATGGTCACTTTGCTTCTAATATTACAAATGAAAACTCCTCAAGAGTTCATCCCTAGTTCTTACAGCCCAATCCGTACAAGTCGACCCTCACTTTATACATGAATTTTAGGTCGATTTTGCTTGTGTTTTACTTCAAAACTATTTTTTGACCTAAAAAGGTCATACATGTGATCTAGGTTGATATCGGTGTCCACCCACCTATTCCAACTAGCTCACATGCAGATGTCATCTTGACAATTTTAGTTTTCATCTTTGCAAATTTTTTCTAGCTTTTCGAGTCCTAAATTTTCGGGGTCGTTTTGAGGCCCTAAATAGCATTTTTTGGGCCCGCCAAAGTCACATTGTACACAGAGTTAGAGTGTAATGGAATAATGTGTATTCCTCTGATAGGCCTTTCCAATGGGCTATCGTGCGCCTAAAACTGAGATCGTATGCAAAATTTATGACCCTGGGAAGTTCATGTACCAACTTACCCCAACGGGGGCCCACATGACTTTTGGTGCTTCATCTCCTAGGGTTAGGTTTTTGGATGTATAGGGTTTCAGCATTCATGTTTGATGTAAAAAGTCATTTGTAGCCTCATTGTACTCATCTTCTTTTGAATGATCACAATCGTCACATCTCTTCTCAGAGATAAGTCGCCATCGTTCTACCAGGCTTATTTTAGTCATTTGTTGGGTGTGCCTTCTGTGACTCGGACAGATTACATTTGGATCATTGGCATCAATTTTAGTCGGGCATTCTCCAGTGAATATGTTGCTTAAAACTGTTAGAAGGCAATATTTGGACTAATATTTCGTCATTTCCAGCCTAATCAACACCGGTCATTTGAGCCTAAAAAAAAACCTCTAGGCACCTGAACCTTTCAACCCCAAGTGTGATGCAGAAGTTATATGAAGTAAGTTGGTGATGTTGTTGCAATTCAACAACACGTTGGGTTTCCATAGGATCATTTGATACAAATATGAATGTAAGGTTTGTTGCATTGATCTCCTTGGTCCTCCTAATGCATGAACCACATCCATCACCTCAATAAGAATCTAACATCCTTGTTTTTATTTGTGCCTACTATAAGGTACTCAGATAGAAGGGCATGGGCACCCTTTCCCAAGTCCTCAAGGAGACAAAATTTCCGGTTACTCTGGCACCTGAGAGTCGCACTAGTTAGGCAAGTGGCCACCTTGGGCATGCGAACAGGCCAAGGGACTTTCCAAAACATGAGAAGAAGCACAAGGTTGGGCACACCAAAGAGGTTGGGTCACATCGGCATGAGAAGCACACCCAAGTTTGTGGTGCATCTGTCCCAAGGGATGGGAAGGTTGACGAGCGCATGGGTTCATTTTGGTGCATGGATCCGTGAAGGGGCACGTCGGTTCGTTTGGGGTCCACACAACGATTTGCGAAAGTGATGTTTGGAGTCCATAAAAAATAACAAAGGCACACTACCAAGAAGGCACAAGGAGGAGAAAAATATTAGAGTCAAGTTTCTGTAGCAGATTTGGATAAAGAGGGGTAAGCTCCCTCAAGGAGCCAAGTCTCTCCACATGGGAGGATTTTTGCTTCCTTGAGGTGATTTTGTGGTCAAAGTTGGGGAGACCTTCTTTGGGTTGAGTCTAGCAGCAGGCAAGGAGACTTTGGATCTTGGGGAAGTCTTGTCCGAGGTTTGGATGAGGCATGCTATGAGATAGAACCGCAGGGTTGTGTGAAGTCTTGTGACAGAGAAGAGATGGTGAGTCTATGGTGGGTGCACGTCTGGGGTGCAAAATAGGAGTTGTGAAATTTGTTGTGACGGATGAGTCTTAGTGTGACAAATATATGTATGAGTGTCTTTGTGGGATGAAGCGAGTCATGCAATTCTATCCAAGTTTTAAACCGAGCCCATAGTGCTCATATTGTAACTTTTTCGCAATCATAAGACTTAGTCGGGTGTTAGGCACATCTTATGTTTCCCGCACTATATCTATGTGTCTCTTGTTTATTTTGCAAGTGTTCTCTTTCTTTTTCTTGTTCATGGATTTTTGCTTAAATGACTAAGTGTTCAATTGTTAACAAGATTTTCTAAGTATACAAGTGAGTTTCACTAGAGTATAAGTGTGACTTTCCCATAGACTAGAACAGAGTATGGATATGCTCCAGGTGAAAAGGTGTAGTCTGGATAAATTATCCTTGGTGTTGTCAAACAGTCAAGTGAGAACCATCACATTGTTGCACATCCTCAGCAAGTGCATGATCATAAGATTCAGACATGCATCCTGTGGGGATGTGACACCTACCATAATATGATTGTGTAGATGGAAATGTAGCAAACCAATCACCTCCCTTTCTTCCAGTTGAAAAATGCATGTTTGATGTTTTGATACATTACAATAACTCTCTCCTCCACCCTCATGTTTGAATAAAAAAAAACAGTATAGTGACTCTCTAAGGTCCCAGTCATCTTTCTTCTTTCTAAAATTATACATCGCTACAAAGTGTTTGGTTATGATAATTAGTTGAAATGGTTGTCCATTTCTCAATGGTTGATTTTTTCCTTTTCATTGCACCACCAGCAGTGTACATATTGTTATCGACTAGCTCATCATTCACAAGTACAGGAGTATTTGAACTTGTCCATCGAACTCTTCCTTTATGTTCAGAAAATAGTTTTTTCTTTCCCCCTACCTCATGTGGACTCACATCTCTTTTTCCTTGGCTAGATGGAAAACCACAAAATTATTTCTGCTATAGTTGTTGAAAGATACAAAAGAAAGGGGGAACCAAGTGGGACAAAATTTATCTTAATACTTTTATGACTACCAAATTCTATATTCAACCAACATCCTTTAGTATTATTTCGCTCTTGTTTTCTTAATCACAATCCGACTTATTGCCTACTTCCTGAGATTATTTTGAAGGAGAATCATTTGGTATGGCTTTGCTTGGCACACCAACATTGATTAAATTTAACAGTTCAATCAGTTGTATTGACAAGGCCTGTACAGGGACACATTGGAATGGCACTTCTATATGAACTGGAATAGTTTCTTGCCTTGTCCTCACAAGTGGTAAAATTGGTTCATATTCATCTACAATTCAAGATTATATGTGTATATTTTAACCTTGTACACTATTTACTGCAAACATATTTTCAGTAAAAGAACATGAAAGATACAATGGAAAATACAAACATTACACGGATATTTTTCCCCTGGAAACCCAAACCGGGAAAACCACATATTATATATTCATTCATAGTGATACATTGCTTATAATACAATATACATATAGGAGCCAGCGGCATCCAAAACCCTAACCCAATGACCTGGATTAGTCAACAACCTTAATTCCTTAACCGGAAATAGAAAACCATCGGAAAAAAACCATGTGCCAAAAAACCTCCCAACAATGGAAACGAAAATTGAGGCAACATGAAAAACGAGGTAAAAATGCAACACATTTACTGAGGCAAAGAATATAACACATACCAAACAATTTGTTGTCAAATTATTGGTCTAAACATTGGAACATTTTGTATTTGTTACAAGCTTTATTTTCCAATATCATATACTTGATTTTGATGGTTCAATTTGCAACTATTGTAATTTTTTATTGCTAATATACCACAGTTATATGTTGCAAAGTTTGGGAAAACAAACAAACAAACATATAACCATGTGTATATCTCCTACGATCCATATCTCCAGCCCAGAATGCATCCACAAATCCATGTATATCCAACACTTTTTCCAATCCTGGTCTTCCTTGGTAGCACAATCCATAGCTAGCAGTCCCAAGCTAATACCTGAAAACCCTTTTTACTATTGTCCAATGCTCCTTCAATGGTTTTGACATATACATGCTCAAAACTCCCACTGCATGTGCAATGTCCAGTCTAGTACCAACCATTGAATACATCAAACTGCCAACTGCACTCTCATATGGAACACGAGACATGTCCTGCTCCTCTTCATGTGTCTTGGAAAACTGATCTACAGGTAACTTTACACCAAAAGGAATAGGAACCTTGATTGGTTTACGTTCCTGCATATTAAACCTATGCAATATTATCTCAACATATTTTTTCTGATTTAACCAGAGTTTCCATGCCCAAAATTAAATTTGAAGCACCAAGATCCTTCATGTCAAATTTAGAGGACAACTGAGTTTTGAGATCCTGGATAATCCCCTTGTTGTTTTCTATCAGCAACATGTCATCCACATACAAGACCAAATAAATCAAATGATCACCAATTAATTTAAAATACACACAATGATCTTCTTTGCTTCTTGTGAAACCAAGTCCCAACATATAAGTATAAAATTTTTGATACCACATCCTTGGTGATTGTTTTAAACCATACAGGGACTTTTTCAGCTTGCATACCAGATCCTTCTTTCCCTCCATAGCAAATACTTTGTGCTGCTTCATATAGATTTCTTCTTCTAGATCCCCATGTAGGAATCTTGTCTTCACATCCATCTATTCTACTTCAAAATAAAATGCAGCAAAAACAGATAACAAAAATCGTATATAGGTTAACTTGGAAACAAGAGAAAAAATATCACCAAAATCAATTCCCTCAACCTGGAAATAACCTTTTTCTCCTAACCAAGATTCATATTTCTCCACTTTTCCTTCTTCATTCAGCTTCTTTTTAAATACCCATTTGCTACCAATGGGATTTCTTCTAGTCAGCAACTCCACTAGATCCCAAGCCTCATTCTTATACAAGGTTGCCATTTCTTCGTCCATGGCCTTTTTCCAAATATTTCCATCCTCTAAATCCACTGCCTCCCTGACAATTCTAGGATCATCATCAGTAATAGACAAAGAAAAATTTGAACGGAAATCAGATGGAGTATACCTTTCTAGTAGCCTTCTTTCTCGAACCGATCTCCTCAATATTGGAGTATGAGGATCTTCTTCTTCTTATTCTTGTTCTTCTATAGAGTCTGATTCATCATCCTTTAAATCAAACTCTATTTTCTCTAGTTCCTCCTTACTTGGTAGGACTGCATGTTTAAAAAAATCCTTCATTTCTCTAAATACCACATCTCAATTATACACTACCTTCTTAGTTTATGGGTTCCAAAGCTTATAACCTTTGAGACCATCTTTATATCCAATAAAGATACACTTTTCAGCCTTCTTATCTAGCTTACTCATATTTTCCTTTGGAACATGAACATATGCATCACATCCAAATACCTTGAGATGTGTGAGAGAAGGTTTCTTACTAGTCCATACCTCTTGTGGATTATTGTCATCCAGCGTTGATGAGGGTGATATATTGACCAGGTAACATGCAGTACCCATTGCCTCTGCCCAGAATTATTTCCCTAACCCGGCACCACTGAGCATGCACCTTGCTTTTTCCATTAGCATCATGTTCATCCTTTCTGCAACTCCATTATGTTGAGGTGTATATGGAGTAGTCTTCTGCCTTTCTATACTGCACTTCTTACAGAATTCTTCAAATTCATTCTCCTAGAACTCTCCTCCATTACATGTCCTCAACACCTTAATTATTTTCTCTGTTTAATTCTCAACAAGAGCCTTAAACTCTTTAAACATGTCAAAGACTTCAGATTTTTTCCTGGGGAAATATATCCAAGTATTCCTTGAGAAGTCATCTATAAATGAGATATAGTACATAGATTTTCCCAATGATGGGACCAACACAGGTCATAAAAAATCATTATGAACTAGCTGTAAAATTCCTTCTACCCTCATTGTAATAGAAGGGAATCTTACCCGATTATGCTTCCCATATACACAATGTTCACAAAAATCAAAATCCAGAGAGCAGTTAGACATACTTCAACCATACCTTTACCATGTAGTAGTCTAAGACCCTTCTCTCCGATATGCCCCAGTATTTGATGCCACAGCATAACTTTTTCTCCAGAGACTGTAGGAGTTCTTCCTTCTTCAACTCCAATATCAGGAACAATGGAACTATTACACCCATCACTAATAGTTATTCTTTGCAGCTTATACATAATTCCAAACCAAACTCCTTTCAACAACACCATTTCTCCTCGAACCATCCTATAGGTTTCCTTTTCAAATATTGTTTTTACCCCTGGATCGTCCATTTTGCTTATAGAAATCAAATTTTTGGCCAAACCTGGGATGTGCAAAGTACTAGTAAGTGTTCTAATCCTTCCATCTATGAGCCTCAACTTGAATTTTCCTCGTCCTATGATTCTGGTTGTCGAATCGTCACCTAAGAAAACATTACCTCCATCATACCTTTCATATTCATAGAACCACTCCATGTGGGGATTCATATGAAAGGATGCACCTGAGTCAACCAACCATGCCTCATGATCTTCATGTGTGCTTGAAGAAGCCAAGTACACACCCCCTCCTTCCTTGGAGGTATTTTCTTTTGTAGAAGGAGATTCTCCAGATCCCTTCTTTTTCTCAACTTTGCATCTACATTTCTTCTTGTAGTGCCCTTATTTTCCACATCTCCAACATACCTTTACAAAATTTCTAGGAGATTTAGATCTACCCTTAGACTTAGATCTCCCACTTGAGAACTTAGATCTATTTCTTTCCTGGGAGAATCCTCTTGCAAATAATTTTTTTGTGCTATGTCCTTCCATATTCTTCCATCTCATCTCCTCCAACAACAAGGATGATACCACTTCATCAAACTTCAAGGAAGTTGTATTACTACCTATGGCCACAACTAGACTATCCCACGAGTCTGGTAAAGACAGTAAACTGATACACTTATCTTCATCTGAAATTTTAATCTCAATAGATACTAACTAACTTACCACATTATTGAAAACGTTCAAATTCTCTGCCACCGAGTCTCCATCCCTCATCCTCAGATTATACAGCTTCTTTCTCAGGAATAGTTTATTTACTAGGGACTTAAATTGATACAACTTCCCAAACTTATCCCGTAAATCCTTGGTTGTAGCTTCCTCTGACACATTCAGTAATATTGAATCTGAGAGACATAGTTGGATTGTGCTCTTCACCTTCTGATCCAACTTTTTCCAGTCATCTGATGAAGTTCTTGTAGGTGTAGTACCTAGATATATCGCAATCCACTGATATCTGTCCACCAACAGATCTTCCATCTTGAGCTTCCATAGCTCAAAACTTTTCCCATTAAACTTCTCAATCTCCATTTTCGAATTTCTTGCCATTTCTTTTCACCTGAAAAATCTATACCACAGATCTCCTACTGTAACAAGGCTTATCACAGTCCCAAGACAAACCCTAGACCAGAAAGGCGTCCCCCTGAAGCCAACAAAGCTCTGATACCAAATGTGGATTTTAACCTTGTACAATATTTACTGCAAATAGATTTTCAGTAAAAGACCAGAAAAGATACAATGGAAAATACAAACATTACACAGAGATTTTTCCCCTACAAACCCAAACCGGGAAAACCAACATATTATATATTCATTCATAGTGATACACTATTTACAATACAATATACAGATAGGATCCAGTGGCATCCAAAACCCTAACCCAATGACCTGGATTAGTCAACAACCCTAATTCCTTAATCGAAAATAGAAAACCATCAGCAAAAAACCATGTACCGAAAAACCTCCCAACAATGGACACAAAAATCGAGGCAACATGAAAAATGAGGCAAAAATGTGACACATTTCCCGAGGAAAAAAATATATTGGGGGCGCTGCCCCCGAAACCCCATGTGGGGGGATTTCTCCCCCCTACAACCCCAAGGGGGGCCTAGCGACCACTTGCGCACTCGACGTAACACATACACTTCTACTCATGCAAATAATACAACACATACCCAACAATATGACTCAACATGATCATGTCCAATTATAGGGGTTGTTGTAAACTCACTTATAGTGTTGGAAAGGAAAACATATCAAGGAAGCCTGCAAATTAATTTCTTAGAGGGAAACGTGTCCACGAGCTTATGGGGCGATGTGCGTCACTAGGGAATTAATAATGTTTTTTCTACTAGACAAAATGGCTCTTGAAAGCTTCAAAACTTGCAACATCAATGGATCTTATGGGGAAATATGCATCACTAGGGGATTAATAATGTTTTTTCTTCTAGAAAGCTTCAAAACTTGCAACAACAATGGAAAAACAAAATAGTAAGGAAGGAAGAGGGAGTTGCATGAATGAATAAGAGAGAATGAATGTATAAGAAAGAATGAGGAAAAAATGGACAACATTAACCCTTGAAAAGATCAAATGCTTTGCATGACAAGGGAGTTACAAATCAATAAAAGATTTCTAAACATAGGAAAAAGAAAAATTGCTTACTTGAGGAGTTAAGAAGGCAATTGTTGGCTTTGAGATTCTACCTACTCCTTGAGGTGAGTGATTTCCCTTTCTTTCCTAAATCACTAACTTACAAGGTCAAGAAAGATCAA
>JASDQU010190354.1:0-13079 GCA_032191745.1 Picea mariana
TTTTATTTAGGTGTTAATTTTAAGGTTTTTTTGAGCTACTGTATGAGTTTTGAAGGCCACGTTTGAAAAATGTTGTAATTTGACCCTGTTTGAAAAAATGGTGATGCCAGTAGCTCCACTTTTTCATTTGGGGGTTGATTTTCATGTTTTTTATGAAAAAATGTGGGTTTTTTGGGCCAGAGTTCTCGTTTTGAGGTCACAGTTCTCATTAAGTTGGTAACTATGTTTAATACGAAAAACAAAACCTATGGAGTATCCTTTAAGCTCTTTTCAATCTCCCTAAACATGAAAATATAGTCGAGTGACCTTGTTCTTTTCACGCTCGTAAAAGTATTTGAAAAAAATGTCTGATGAGTGGTAGGTTATCTCTTTTTTAGTCTCATCAAACTAACTTACAAAAAAGGACTTTATGGAGTTCTCTTTAAGTGTTTTTTAGACTCTCTAAACATGAAAAACCCCCAAGTTTTCTTTCTTTGGGCTCGTTAAACAAGCATCGAAAGACCCATATGGGATTGAATCAGTCCTTCTTAGGGTTCGTTAAAAATACTATGAGGGACTCATACGAAGGATGAGCTTACATCACAAGCATATGTTATCCTCCTCAAGATTGCGTAAAAATAAAGAGGTACTTGCTAGAAATGGTGGGGGAAAATTTGGAAGAAATGTTTCGTTGTATTTTTGTTAGTGGTAGTAAAGTCACTCTTGAACATGACACCCCCCTTCATCACTGTATCCATGTTGGGAAATCCATTTGTCTCTCATTTGACCATCCACAAGTTCATATTTTTGAGTCAATGCTGCCAAGACAATTGTCGTGTCATTCATATGTTCAAGAGAATTCCAACCTAAACAAGCCTTCTATTGAGTTGGCCATATGCAATTATAAAATTTCTACCATGTCGGCCTCCCCTGAGTCAGTTCTGAATCACTTCATACTCTAAACTACTTCAAATATGTTACATATTTTGTTTCATTGATGGGGGATACATCAATGCCCTCTTATGACAAGTCTTTTCCTATTGACTTCAACTCATTATCTGAGAACAAGACTTAGAAATCACATTGGTACCTTGAAACCTGCATGCCTCAATGGAAGGTTTCCTCACTTTCAATAGTGGGTTCACATCATTGGCCCCTGATTGGAAGATTTCATTGAGTGTTCGACTTCAACTCATTCATTCACACTCATTGGATTGTACTAGAGTACCTTGGGAGTCATTGATATCAATGGTGATTTACCTCGCACTTGTTAACGATTTTCATTAATGACCGGTAATCAAGTGGTTTCTACCATGTTCGACTTCGACACCTATAATCATATGGATATATTCGTACTTAGAAACAATATAATTGGAGACCTTGGATCTCATCATATTGGTCCAAGTTGCGATGGAGTATTCATAAGTTTGCACTGACACATAAATCCACTGTGTATGTCTCATGGATATGTCTGAATTTGAATTCTTTTAGAGCATAGATCCACAGTGTATTGCTCGTGGCTATGTTGAATCATGATGACATGGATCCAAAATGTATGTTTAGTGGCCATGACTCACTTGACACTTATGATTAGAGTCACTTGTAGTCTGAGTATGGGAATTCCTACCTCAGAAGATGGTATATTATTATGCAGATGCTTGATTGTTTGCGGGTTCCCGATCGATGCGCTCCTTGTTTTCAACACACATTCTACAAAGTATTTCAATTTTCATAGGTTCCAACTTCACACTTTGGGGGGAATTTTGTTACACATTATTTTGGTCACCCCAATGATCAACTGACGACATGTGCTTAACTCACTTCCATGTTCTCTAAAAATATTAAAAGAGACGTTCTCCAAGAGAAAAGTAGTTTTCTTTTCCTCCTTCAAAAACTATGACAAGTAATATCATTGCACCCTGCTCTATGCTTGGGGTGTGACAATGCTTGATCGTCACACTCTGCACCAAATATGGACTGCGGCGTCATCGCAGGTTGCCTATGCATAGGGTGCGACGATGCTTAAGCAAATGAAAAGTAAAAAATAACGAATGTTCTAGAAGAGAATCTTCTAGAAGATGAGGTGGCCTCCGATCGGTTTAGATCTTACTCACTTCTCTGATTTAGTGGGATCATCCTAATCTTCTCATCCATCTCTCTTTCACCCTATATAAACAATGGATCTCTCATGGAAAATGATAAGGTTGAAAAGGCTAAGGTTTTCATATGCATGAAGAGTTCTTCTATAGATTATACTTGAGATAGCTTTGCTTTAGCTCTCTAAGTCATATTGTAGATCTTCTTCATCAAGGCATTGGAGAAAAGGTGTGTGTGTTGGAGAAAAGAGCCATTGAAAGGGATCTTGCAATATCAAGGCATGGGTTGTATTCTCCACTTTCCATTTTAATATAATACAACAATACATTTCTTCCCTATAAATATGTCTTGAATTTTATTGTATAACTCCTTGATCTTATACATAGAATTCATTGGAATATATATATATCTGTGTTCTCTCTCTCTTTGTTGGTTTGTTCTTCTTAAATAGGTTCAGCATCCCACAAATCCAAAGATGGAGCGACAAGGATGACACTAGTGAGGATCAGGCACCATTTAAAAGGTATGTCTCTCATTCCTCTCTGAACTAGTTTATATGACAATGAAGTCTAAGGTGAAGTTTGTATTATGTCTTGTTTTGTTCTAGCTTCCTGTGGAAGTTAGGGAGTTTAGTTTGTGTCTGCACTTATCAATTTGTCCGATAACAACAGTGTCAAAGGAAAATCCATAGTGAGTGCCTCTTTATTTGTATATGCATTTCCAAAACTGAAGAAAAGAGAGAAATGCATAGGCCCCACCTTCTAGCCAGGTTTTCTCTCATATTGGCTTTCCCAGGATATATATTGTATTCATTTGTGTGTGGATGGTGCATTCTTTTGTTCATTTATTTCATTTTTGTATTTCGTAAATTTGATCAATACAATAGTAGTAACTAATTTGGGATCTAAGGAAATCAATTGCATAATCTAATATTTCATAATAGTATAAGGTCTATTGTGAAAAACTATTCTAGTGTAATATCTATGGTAATTTACAAGACATATTGGTATCAGAGAAGATTTCTTTGGAGTATTTTTGGGAAGTTGCAGGATCCAAGAATGGGCTTAATAAAAAAGTTATAGAACCCTATACATGGTAGATGAGTTCGTTCATAATAATCCTCAAGATCTAACAAAAGAGAGATTTATGAGGCTGGAAGAGAAATTTGTTGACACCTCTCGCAATATGACCCATGGAAACTCTAGAAAACAAGCTCGAACTGTTCGAGGAGTTTGGAGGATCTAACTAAAGGATTAGATAAGAGGGGAAAGAAGGAGATAATGAAGACCCATAAAAATATTCAAGGAAAGAGCCTAAGAAAGATCATCCAAGTTCCAATGCCATTACCCCTTTATAGTATTTATTTAAAATGGAATTTAAAGTGGATATCAAGCCATACCACGGTGATATTGATGTAGTAAAGTTGAATCATTGGTTGCAAAAATTATAATTATATTTAATTTTCTACCATATATAAGAAGAGCAGGATATTTCACTTTCTAGACTAAAATTAGAGGGCTATGCATTAGCTTGGTAGGAAATTCACACGAAAACACTTAGGCTAGAGGGCGATTCTCCAATAACTAAGTGGGAGGATTTAAAAACACTCATTAATTCTCAGTTCTATCTTATTAGGTATGTATAGGACCAATGGATCCATTGGCATTACTTCACATAAAGGATGGGGCAGAGTGTGCAAGAGTACACCACCGAATTCAAGAAGATGGTTATCATGCCGGATATCTCTCTCGAGAACCCATATGTACTCCTCAAGTATTTGCGGGGCCTACATAGTCATTTTTGAAAGCAAGTGATGTTATTCAAGCCCAAGAAAATTGATGAGGCCCATTTGCAAGCAAAATATTTGGAAAATATAGGCCACAAAAAAGGACAACCAAGTGGTTCTAAATAAAAAGAGCACCAAGATGCTTCCAAGGAAAGAAAAAAGAAGTGGAAGGGGAAAGATGAAATGGAAATGGAAATAAAATAAGATGAAAACCACTGCACATCAATGCAAGGATTCAAGTAACCAATGTATCCATTTCAATATCAATGGTCACACAAAAGAAAAGTGTTGGAAACTACATCCAAACATGAACCCTAAGAATCATAAGAAGGTTGACAAGAAGAAGAATCTTCTAGCCATGTATTCAAGCAATTAGGTAGAGAGAAGCTTAAATGTGGATGAGAATATTTCCTGCAATTCAATGTATAAGGAGATGAATCTAAGTATCCTTCATCACAAGGAAGAGAAGGAGATGAAAAAACTCTTCTGTATCAAGATCTAGCTCAAGAAGACCAAGGTAGATGCTCTATTTGATTATGGTTCACAGACCAATCTCATAGTATCCAATATTTTCAACAATATTTGGTTGGAGGTTCATCATTATCCAAGTCCATACCCATTGGGGTGGGTGAACAAGGATGTAGAAATTAGGGTCACAAAACAATGTAAAATCAAATTTGTTGTAAGTGCAGATTTTATTGATGAAGTGGAGTTAGATGTAGTACACCTTGACATGTGTGGAGTAGTGTTTGGAATCCCCTACATGTATATGAGGGGCAATATTAATGAGGAGAGAAAACCATTACCACCCGATCAAGGATGGGAAGTATTTCATCATCAATGCACATCAAGGAAAATCGAAGACCTCACCAGTAAGTTCCAACCAAGCCAATAAGTTGATTAGTTCAAGTAAGAAGCATGTTTTTCTTTCCTTATGAGAGAATTAGCTAGGTGATGAATCAATAAGAGTAAAGGCATCCCTGGAGGGTTGTACTAAAAAGCATAAAAAATACCTGGAGTATTTCTTACAAGCATACAAAGGAGTGTTCTAGGAGCCTAAAGGTCTACCACCTAAGAGAGAGATGGAGAATGAGATACAGTTGTTGCATGACTCCCCATTACCAAATATTGGGTTGTATAGACATTATATTATGGAAGTGGATGAAGTGAAGAAGTAATTGCAACATCTACTGGAGAAGGGAGTGATTCAACCAAGTACCTCATTGGGGAGTCATCTCACATCTCATGCTGGTGTTAGAGACTCTATAACAACACTAGTTGTTGGATAGCCTTAAGAAATGTGAGCTTTCTTAGAAAATATTGGTGTGCTTGGAGTAGGTGATCGGTGGAGGGGAGCTCAAGATAGATCCCACAAATATGGAGCCCATCATAAAATGGAAAGTTCCTACTAATGTCACTAGAGTTAGGAGCTTTGTTGAGGAATCACAATACATAAAGAAGTTCATAGCACATTTTTCAGCAGTAGTTGCACCACTCCATGCCATAGAGCTAATGGTAAGAGTTTCTAGTGGGGAAAGAATCAACATAAAGCTTTTGACGAGCTAAAATTAAAGATCAATCAAGCACTAGTTCTCACATTGCCTAACTTGTAGAATCTCTTTGAAGTGGAGACAAATGCAAGTAGGTATGCTATGGGAGTATTTTTTATGCAAGGAGGTATGATAATATGTTATCATTCTGAGATGTTTCATGGGGAAGTTTTGAACTACCCTACATATGATACAGAACTCTATGTCGTGGTTCAGGATGTTAAGAAGTGGAAGCACTATCTCATGGGAAGGGAAATCACTATACACATTGATCACCAACCACTACAATATTTGTAGGCCTAAAGTAAGCTATAAAAACCATACATGACAAGTGGATGGGGTTTTTGCAACAATTTCATATGGTCATCAAGTATAAGAAGGGAATCACTAATAAGTTGGAGTACATGCTTTCAAGGCTACCAACATCCAATATTATAGCTTTGGGAACTCTTATGCACATGGATCCTTTTACCTATGATGCTTACAAAGAGGCATACATAGAAGATGAGGACTTCATAGAGGTGTTTCAGTAGCTACATGGCCAAATTCATGTAGAAGAAGGTGACGATAAGGTTGAATATCATCTCCATAATTGGTTGCTCTACAAGCTAGACAAGATCTGTGTTCCTAATGGTGAAGGTTTGTAGCTTATCAGAGAGGCTCACACCTCTAAGGTTGCAAGACATTTTGGTGTTTGGAATATGGTTGCTAAGTTTTTAAGGTATGTGTATTGGCCTAGAATGCAAGAAGATGTATCTTGGTATATTAGAGGATACATGCTCTGTTGTACCAGTAAGCCTAGTAATAGTAAGCAAGGTCTATACCATCCCTTACCTATATCCAATCAACTCGGGGAAATCATTTCCATGTATTTTGTGGGAGGTTTACTGACAACCGAAAAGGGACATGACTATTTATTTGTGGTAGTCTACAAGTTCAAGAAAATGTGAATTCTAAAAGACCATCAAAGGACAAGAAGCCAAAAACATGTTCTTTGAACATGTATGGTGCACTTTGGGATACCAAGGAGCATCATCCCGAATAGAAATACCAAATTTCTTAGTGCCTTTAAGACTACACTTTGAGAGAAGATGGACACTAAGTTGAAGAGATATATAACATTCCATCCACAGATAGATATACAAAAGTAGTCAACAAGTATTTGGTGCAACTTTTTAGGGGTTACAATTAGAAGCATACAAATACATGAGATAAAAATCTGATTTATATTCAACACTCTTATAATAGAGTAGTCCACATTTCTACTGGTAAGTCCTCTTTTGAAACTTGCTTTGGGTATTTTCCACCTTCACTCTTGGATGTTGTATATGGACAACAAAGAAGAGTCGGGTAAGACATCACAGGAGAATCATCGAGAGCAGATAAGTTTTTTTAAAAGATTAGGTAGATTTGTTTGCAAGTACAAGAGACACTGAAAAAGTCATAGGAAAGTATAATGCACAGAATGATCAACACATAAAATACAAATCATTCAAAGTGGGAGGTAGAGTTTGGTTATATATAAACAATTAAGTCTACAAGAGACACTGAAAAAGTCATAGGAAAGTATAATGCACAGAATGATCAACACATAAAATACAAATCATTCAAAGTGGGAGGTAGAGTTTGGTTATATATAAACAATTAAGTCTACATATCCTTGGTAATAAGATCAAAGCTCTATGGTATGGCCCTTTTGAGGTATTGGAGAAGGTGGGAGATAATTCCTACAAACTTAGTCTACCCTGTTAGACATCAAAATGCCACACTTAAGTGTTGCACCCTGTTATCCCCTAGCCTAGGGATAACTAAGGATATCATGTATTGAGGCCCACATGTTCTAGACATTGAGTATCAAGATCCATGTGACTTAATCATGGCCCCAGAGGGCCCCTCTTTTCTTCAGTACAATCCATGTATTACCAGAAACAATATCCATCACACCAGCCTGGTCCTGAAGTGGAAGTGAGTCTTGCTCCATGAGGTAATGAGTCTGGGTATCATGGTATGTATCAATCTAATTTTTGAATCACTTGAACATGTTGTATTAAATCCTTCTTCATTTCATGATGCTTGGTTGGAAATTATGCTCTTTTCCTCGTTCATACCTGGAAGGGTGAAATAGTGACTTAGTAAGTTGATTCCCTTTAGGATGGGTTGCTACTGGGTGGATATGTGAAAGATCATCGTCCATCCCCTCCATACTTACCACTTTTCATCTTCATTCCTTCCATCTCCCCTATCCTTGTTTGGGCATTGGGATTGGCTACACTAGGAAGGGTTGTACCTTACCTTGTGGGAAGAAGGGGCTAAACTCCCAGAGGGTAAAAGTAGCTGGAAAGAGTTAAAAGCCAATGTTGAAACCTTTGAGATGCTTCACCCAGGGATCCTCAAGAAAGCAGTGAAAATATTCTCAGTAAGAAAAGGGGACCCATAATATACATAAACACTCAAGGTACTAGCTGATGGATAGGAGGTCTCATCATGAGCTGACCTATTATGACCATGTGCATGTAGTGATATGACACTACAACCTATGTGGTCACCAAACCAGGGTAGTGTCTCTTGGTGGCATAGCCAATACGAAGGGGGTCTCATCACGATTCAACCTTCTCATTTCCATGAAATGTTTGTGGATAACGCTATCACCTCAGGTCATCAAGCCATGGGAGTGTCCCTCAACTATTCCCCTGAAGCACAGGAGAAAAAGATCAAAATAAATAAATTTAAGAGTAAAAGGAAATGAATGGGCTAGGAAATAATTTCAATTATGAAAATGTGCATCTCACCCTCTACATAGGCACCCACAGGTAATACTTTACATTTCCCTGTTATTACATGCACCCCGTGCCCAAATACTTACCCCATGCCACCTCATACACTTACATGACTTGGACTAGATCCCACCTGGGAAACACCCCAAACTTAAGTGAGGTTAGCCCAATATGACACCCTAAGACATTCTCCAAACCTAACTTGTCAAATTGCATAACGTCTTTGAGCATTTGTCTAGGTTAAAGGGGGGTTTGATGCACATGTTTGAGTAATTTGATTACTGGATGTGATTTACATGTTATGATCCCTGTGACTTATGAACCCCTGGAGGGCGTACTTGTTGTTGTTGCAGGACCTTTCTCAGTGGATAGGTACACATGCAGGAATGATTAGCTCGGACCTTCATGGGTCTTGAATCCCATAGATGGATGTTGAAACCCCAGCTAGGGGTAGGAATAAATTGAAGACTTGTACCGGGAGAAAGAAGGATGTGGAATTTGGAGGCACCCTAGTAGACATGGAATTAGGGGGACCTTTCTCTTCCCACATGGATGTTGGCCCTTAAGGGCCCTGGATGTCACCATCATATCCCTAGAAATCTTCCAGAGCTAGGGTTTCATTTTGGAGGCATTTATGATCCTGGTGGCACATTTGGGCATCATCGAGGGCTTCTGGAGGCCAAGCGCCCCACTTTTCTAGCTCAACATTTGACTTATGAGCCTCAACGTCACCCTAGAAGGGAATGACATCACCCTTGGAGATGTCTTTAGATGCAAATTGATTTTTATTATGTCAAAATTGAATTTTATTGTAAATTGGCCAGGTCGACGTTATTTTTGACCTAAAATTAATTAATGGTCAAAATTTTGTATAAATAAGCATAAAGTACTGTCATTTTCATCACCACAACTTGTCATCTAAGACAAGAGGTCTAAAATTTGTGCCCTATTAAGGGTTATTGGCTGAAATTAGGAGGCACCATTCTTGTTTAAGGCTATTTTTTGCAACTTGGATCAATCTTGGAAGTTTTATGGTGATCTTGCATGGTATTCTTATGATTATTCTTGGTGCAAGTAAGTAAAATCAACATTTATGTCATCTATTGAATGGTTTTTTGTATGGTTTTATTTGCTGATACAATATTATGAAATTGCAAGGTGTACTTAATGCTTGAAGTAAGAAACTTAAATTGCTACTTTCTTACTTTTTATTTTCCAAGCTTCTCATTGAATTGATCTAATAACTAGTGAAAACCTAGAGCCCTAAATTGCTAGCACTCTAAGGATTTTGACTTAGTTATTGTTGCATAATTTTTACTCCATAAGAAGCCTAAGGAGATTAAGGCGCTAGGGCCTAGAATTGCCTACACCCTAGCATCTTGTCTCTTGAGGTCAATGCATAGGGGGACTTAAGTTACTACTCCTATGCATTTTCCATCTTAGACTTTTGTGCATCATCGATTGATTTGAATCCTTAGAAGAATATGTCCACCTTGAATCCATTACCTTTTGAAGGAACTAGTCCTCTTCTCCTTTTCCTTGATAAGACTACACTCAACTTCACTTGCTACCTCTACCAACTTAAGCTAACCTACTAACCTAGTTTTAAGGTACTAACTTTTTTTTGTTGCTAACACTGTTACATCCACTATATAAAATCTCATTTATCTTACAAGTTAACTAAACCAACCCAAAAAATTGCATGAAACAAAGTACTATCAATTGAAGTTAAAGTGTCCCTAAATTGCTCTTCACAAAGTGCATTTCTGAAGGTTTCTTGCAATTGCCATCACTCTTGTTTTTCTACTGTTACAGTCACTTTTGACATCCTCTTAGATTCATTTTCTGAATGATAAGCCACCCATAATTTGTACTAGGAAAGCCACAATCAATAAATTCTAAAAGTGTCCACTAAATTGCCTTAGCAAGGTACTTTTCTGAAGTTGTTTATTGCTATCGTAATTGTTAATTTGTTGTTGTTATGAGTACTTTGACAACCTTTATAAAGTCATTACTTGGCTTATATTAATATAGAAATTGTAAGTGGAAAAATTATTATCATTGCAATATCTTTATACTTTATTGTCCTTATAAGTTATAATTTTTGTATTTATTATTGTTGCTACACATCTATCTTTATTGCATACATTTGCTTGGTAGCAGAATTTTATATTGAAGTCATTGAATGAAAGCATTGACATCATTGGTTAATGTTTGTTGTTTCTTTGGTAAATAACAGGTGTCATTCACCTTATTTCCCCTTAACCCCCTTGACTTAACCATTCCAAGTGACTTCATTCATTTGAGTGACCTAGAGAGAGGGGTGGTATTATCTTTTCTTATCCTCCTTCATCAACCAACCAAGTCTTGGGATGTATCCCTTGGAGTGAGGTTTTCCTCCTCCTAAAGAGAATGAGGTACCCTATTGGGGTGACAGTGATAGGGTTACCTTCGTGTTACATCAATCTAGTCCTACTTTCATTTTTGGCTTGGGAAAGTATAGATTGCGCGATAACATTTTTGGTGTCGTTGTCAGGGACATCGAGTCAATTTTCCTTGAATGACACTTTTTTGGTAAGCATTTCCATCAAAGCCTTCATCTTACGAAGCTTGCCTGGCGACTCCACTGAGGGTGATTCCCTCACTCCCTTTGATAATCCTTAAGAGGATATCTGGCGACTCCATTGACCTTTTCCAAGGCGCCACCTTACTCTCAACTTTGTGATATTTCCAAGATATGGGATCATGGTGCCCTGGGAACAAGTGTATCAAACTATTGATTTTGAAAGTTTTCAAGGATAGCCGCATTATTTTGATATAAAATAGTTAAACAACTCTCCAAGATTCGGAGGCCTCCCAATTAATCGCTTTGTAGAATTCTTGAAGTATATAAGTGAGATAGAATTTGAGGGGGAGGATGTTCTGGTAAAATTGTTCATACTTTCCTTGCCTCCTTTTTTGCAAGATTGGATTAAGGGTTGTTACAAATATAAGGGTATATCATCTTTCATATACCTCATCAGTAGGTTTATTGAGTTTGTGAAACCAAAATTCCAGACATATGAAGATGCCCTTCAAAATCTCGCAATAGCCCTAGAGGACGAAGGATTCACCACTGAGATTATGGAAGATATCATGGATGTGTACCATACTCAATACCAAGAACCCTCTGATATATAAGGAGAGATTTATGAAGAATGTTGTCAACCCCTTGAAGAGGAAAAATATTTTTCCCATGATTCAATAGAATGCAATAAAGACTTGACTAAAGAAGTGAATTATGACGATGAAGCACTAGTATCCGCTCCTCCATCTGATGAAGCTCTCCAAGATCCTATCTCTCTTGCACAAGACGAAGAGAATGAGGTGAATAATTTTCCTTTACAGGTTTTTGATCACACTTTGTTCTATGATTCAGAAGGTGAAGAAGTAAAGGAACCCTTGGAAGAGCTAGGTCCTTCATTTTCTGATGTTCAGGCGAAAAGATGATTAAAGAGACAAGTCTTGGTAATGATGTACTAGATGCTCTTCCATTTGATGAAGTCATCCAAGACTTTGACTCTCCTGCACATCAAGAAATGAACATTGTAAGTTATTTCCCTTTCCAAGATTTTGGTGATGCTTTATTTTATGATTTGGAAAGTGAAGAAGTATTAGAGGAGCCCTTGGATGCATTAAATCCTTCATGTTATGATAAAGGTAGTGGCATGGTCGATAGTATTGATGATTTCATACATGTTGGAAGACGTAAGTGGGATGTTATTGGTTCGGATGAGGATCCCATTTATGATATGGAAGGATATCTTCGAATGTTGCCTTTACAAAAATCATGTGATGTTCCTAATAATTTTGACGTTTGGCAACGAGATGATGGTATAATTATAGAAGTTTTCCAAGCACCCAAGGATGACCTAGTGCAATGTTCTCTTGATGATTTTTGGTCACACCTTAAGGATTTTGATGAGTATTCCTTTGAGAACTTGGATTTATTCTATGAAGAATATTATCAACCATCGTTATGCTCAAATTTTGATAAAGGTAAGGATGTTGCTTGCATGAAGTAGGATACTTTTGACAAGGTTGTCCAGCCCCCTCTAATTGCTTTACCTCGTTATGTCACTAAGGATGTAGTTGGGGAACATGTCTCTTGTTTCAAGTTTTCTTTAGAGAAAAACTTTCCGTTAGATTTCAAGGGGAGGTTGAATGCCTTAAGACGTTTATTATCTCAATCTTTCATCTTTCCCCTAAGAAGTTGTCAGTTGCCCTCTAAGTTCTTGTTAATCCCTTCTCAGACCCCAGGAAGTGATGATGTCCAAGGTATTCAACCCTCAGACTCTTTGAGCCAGCCCTTTGAGTCCTTGACCTCTCACAATCCTTTTATGAGATGGATTGATCACTTTTCTGGAAGGAACAATATTACCAACTTAACGAAAACTTTGTCGAGTTCTTGTTTTTTCAAGGGTCACTTTTTTTACTTTGTTTTTTAAAATGGTGCTACTGGTAGCACCCCCTTCCCTTTTTAGGTGATATTTTGATGTTTTAAATTTTCTGATCCATAATATTTCCACAATTTTTTTTAAATGCTTATTTTTCATCTATTTTCAATTTTTTTTATTTTTTATTTTTTTTTCAATGGTGTTTTTAGTCATTTTTCCATGCTTCTTTCAATCTTAATTTTTTTTTTTACCAATTTTTTTTTTGATTAATTTTTTTCATATAATTGTGTCTCCCTAATTAATTTATAGTTCCATACTTTTAAAATATAGTGGAAAACATCATTTTTAACACATTATTTACCTTTACTTCAATACATAAAAATAATTGTATTTGAATAACACTATTTTTTAATATTTGGCTAAAAAATATAATTTGATTTTTTTTTATAAATTAAAA
>JASDQU010190355.1:9604-20256 GCA_032191745.1 Picea mariana
ACCCCCCTTGGCTTCCCTAGGAGTAAGCCTAGAAGGAAGAAGTTCCGGTCAAGGTGACAGTGTGGGCCTGGAACTTAGACATTGTGTCTCCGAGGGCACACTAAGTGAGTAGGACTTAGCTCACGTTTGCAATTGTGCATTAGGACGGCAACACCGGCCTTCCTAACATTTTAACTCATCAAAACTATGGTGATTTAGGAATGCTTCTCTTAAATCTTTTCAAGCACAGAACTAAAATTCTTAAGCAAACCAAGTAATTCACTACCTTTCTTAAGGTCCGATAGACCAAATTTGGTCTCAATGGACGTTAACCATCATCATCATTGAAATGAAATGGCCCAACAATACAGACAAGATTACATCATTAGGTTCTTCTTTATCCTAATCTGCATACATGTCTTTATTTGCTATCATAATATCTCTTGAGTTTGGAACTAGAGTAAAGGTTGGACACTCTTCCTGCCAAATCTGATTTAAGAATTGTTGGAGTAAAGTGGTCTAGTGAATAATTCTTAGATATATCCAAGGAATCACTAGAATGCTTACCCTTTAGATCTTAGAAAAACAATTTATACATGTTCTCCTCTACCCAAACGTGTTATCTATCTAAACTTTGATGCAAATTTGCACAATTTTTTTAACATTGTTAAAATTATGTAAATTGAGGCCTTGTAATTACTATTTTTTTTTTGTATCTGGCGGAATCGGCAACTGGGCAGGCTCATGGCCTTGTATTTACTATTAACTTGACTAAAGAAGTGTAATTTATAAATCTGGAAAGCAATTTTTGAAAAAAAATTCAAGTATCTCTCATAACAGTTTGCCACTGACAAGACTCGTTACAATATTTAGTTCAGTAAAGCTACCAAAGTGCAAATAGATAAATGATGCATCAACTCGCTCCTCATAAAATGCAAGGGTGTCCTACAAATACAGCATGAGCAAACCAAATACAAGGAAAGACAGTTTCTTAGATAATGATGAAAGATAACTCACCAAAACATGATTGAGACAAAGAGGTGTCAAGCCTCCTCTAACAAACCATTTATTTTTAACCTGCTCAAGTCACAGAGAAGCAATAGTTGGAAGTTGATATATGTCCTCACATATGAAAACAGTATTTCAGAATTGTTGATTCGGAAGCACACATAAATGAAAACAGATTGCAATCAACCTCTTTAAGCCACAAAAGCAAAGGTATGCATCCCACTGCATACAGTTATAGGTTTCTACTTCGTTAGGTACTAATATAGTAATATATATTGCAAGTACAGAGATGCTTCAATAGCAAATATCAAACGGATGCCTTTAAAAATGGACCTTTTAAAAGAAATGTACCTCCAATCTACTCATTTGTTTAGGTGCATGGCCTTGTCATCTATCCTAAAATAGAAGGCATTAATTATTTGTGTTTATTATTTAAGATCTACAAGAAAAAATGCAGTACTTAGGCACTTGTAACTAAATGGAGAATATTTATCCAGAAGTTAAAATCAGCAACAAGAATGCAACGTATGAATCTTTAAAATCAACAACCTAATTGATTACACCATAAACACTAGACCTACCAAACATTGTAAAAGAAAACATTTTTGGTCTTCATTTTCATAATTTCTTCTTTAGAGGAATGAACTTTGATGTTATCAAACATTTAAAGTAAATTTCAAATGTTATGCATACCAACAAGTACATGTAATAACTGCAGCAAGGGAAACACCACAAACAACCAGTTATTTCTTTTTTTAATTGGAAAATACATCTTATATTTACAAAAATCTGTATAAAAGATGGAAGGATATATACAATGGAGATCATAACATCTTCTTCAGAGCAATTAGAGCTGAACTAAAATCAGAATTCTCAGCCGGATCCAAAGATCGGGCATCTTTTATCAAATGAGATCCTTTAGCAAGGAGCTGATGGCGTACGTCATCCCACCACATAGAAGAAAAGGAAGACAAAGAACTATTCTCAAGGGCAAAAATGGCCTTGCACCTAATTTGCCAAAGAACAAATAAAACACAAATCCTCAAGCAATGCCAAATCCCTACAAATGCAAGACGAACTTGCAAGTGGCAATCCCCAAATAATGTAGACTGCCAATGAATCCTGCCTTGAAACAATCCTAAATACTAATCCTCAAGAAACCTCCAGCATTGCTTGACACACTGACACCTCCCAAAAGATGTGTTTAATAGTCTCTGGACAACTAAAATCGGGACAAAGGCCATCAAAGAGCCCACTCTTGGCGGCCAACCTGGCCTTGGACAACACCCCCTGATAGATCATCGTCCATACAAAAACTCTCATCTTGTAGGAAAGTTGAACCAACCAAACAATGCGAAGGTGTTGAATCCACCTATCCTTTGAATCCATGGGGATCCAATGTGCATTAAGAACTAGGGATAATGGATGTCTCTGATAAAGCCCAAAGTACAATTAACATGAATCATATTGAAGTGAACAACCAAAGCACCACCCCCAATCCCTCCAAAATGGAAGAGGCATCCCAATGTTCATTTTAAATAACTGTCTCCCGGATTAGCCCTCACAATTGCATAATCGAAAGACAATCGAGGGAAAATCAACCATACTCCTGAACAAAAGCACACCACTCCTTCCAAGACCGATAGGAAGCATCCCACAAATCTCTCCAAAAAAGGATGCCCTTCCTGCTCAAACCTGAAAGCAAAGCAACTATGCCACACCAGAACCCTACACCCTCCAACTCTAAATTGACCGACAAGCTAACTACCAACCTACCTTGCTACCCTACCACTGCTAGGTAACCAAACCTACAACAACTTTCCAAGTTGAATAAATGCTCCTAAAAGTGATGGAATCCAACACCTAAAATAAGTGGAGTGATGAGATAACATCGCATTGTCCAAAAGCCCCCCAAACTTTACTTGTATGTTGCGCAATGATCGCCTGATGCTGAAACTAGACCTACCAAGGCACTAAACCCTCAAGACACTACACCACCCACTTGGCCACCAGAATGCTTCCCTAGGTGGCAACGTCAATCAAGCCAAGGCCCCCCTCGTCCTCAAGCATAATGAAAAACATCCCAGGGAACCAATGGAAGGCCCCACTCCCCGCCATAGTTAGACCACAAATAGGTCCTCAAAATCCACTCAAGTCATTTAAATTGTGCCCTTTTGGAAAACCAACATGAGAAACCTGAAGTATACAACGAACAATAGTCAACTTTCCTGTAAAGGGGAGGTCCTTATGGTGCCAAACATGAATCTTTCTCCATAGTCTCTAGTATCCCCTAGCCTAGGGATAACTAAGGAGATTACGTCTCAAGGCCCACGGGTCCTAGACATGGAGTACCGAGAGCCAGATGACTTGAGCATGGCCCTGGAGGGCCCCTCTTTTCTTCAGTGCAGTCCACTTATCACCAGCAGCAATATCCATCACACCAGCCTGGTCCTGAAGTAGCAGTGAGTCTTGCTCCATGAGGTAATGAGTCTAGGTATCATGGTATGTATCACTCTGATTTTTTAAGCACTTGAATATGTTGTATTGAATCCTTCTTCATTTCATGACGTTTTCTTGGAAATTATGCTCTTTGCCTCGTTCATACCTGGGAGGATGACATGGTGCCCTAGTAAGTTGATTTCCCTTTAGGCTGGGTTGCTACTGGGTGGCTCTGTGAAAAGTCATCGTTCACTCCCTCCATACTTACCACTTTCCATCTTTACTCCTTTCATCTCCCCTATCCTTGTTTGGGCATTGGGATTGGCTACACTAGGAAGGGTTGTACCTTACCTCGTGGGAAGAAGGGGCTAAAGGCCCAGCAGGTAAAAGTAGTTGGCAAGAGTTAAAAGCCAATGTTGAAACCTTCAAGATGCTTCGCCCAGGGATCCCCAAGAAAGCAATGAAAAGCTTCTCAGTAAGAAAAAGGGACCCATAAGATAACATAAACACTCAAGGTACTAGTTGATGGATAGGAGGTCTCATCACGAGCCGGCCTATTATGACCATGGGCATGTAGCGGTATGACACTACCATCTATCTGGTCACCAAGCCAAGGTAGTGGCTCTTGGTGGCATAGCCAAGAGAAAGGAGGTCTCATCACGAGACAACCTTCTTATTTCCGTGAAATGTTTGTGGATAATGTTGTCACCTCTGGTCATCAAGCTAGGACAGTGGCCCTCAACTATCTCTTTGAAGCACAAGAGAAAAAGATCAAAAGAAATAAAGCTAAGAGTAAAAGGCAATGAATGGGCTAGGAAACAATTGCATTCATGACAAGGTGTAGCTCGCCCTCTACAAAGGCACCCACAGGTAAGACTTTACATTTCCCTGTTATTACATGCACCCCATGCCCAAATATTTCCCCCATGCCACCTCATACACTTACATGAGTTGGACTAGATCCCACCTGGGAAACACCCCAAACTTAAGAGAGGTTAGCCCAATAGGACACCCTGAGACCATCTCCAAACCTAACTTGTCAAATTGCATAACGTCTTTGAGCATTTGTCTAGGTTAAGGAGGGTTTGATGCACATGTTTGGGTAATTTAATTATTGGATGTGATTTACATGCTATGATCCCTGTGACTTATGAACCCATGGAGAGCGTACTTGTTATTGTTGCAGGACTTTGCCCGGTGGACAGGTACACATGAGGGAAGGATTAGCTCGGACCTTCATGGGGGCTTAAAGCCCATAGATGGATGTCGAAACCCCAGCCTGGGGTAAGAAGAGATTGAAAACTTGCACCGAGAGAAAGAAGGGTGTTGCCTTTGGAGGCACCCTGACAAACCTAGACCCAGGGGATCTTGCTCTTCCCACATGGACGTTAGCCCTTGAGGGCCCTGGACGTCACCATGATAGCGCTAGATGTCATCCAGAGCTAAGGTTTCATCTTTGGAAGCATTTGTGAGCCTGGTGGCACGCGTGGGCATCATTTTAGGCCTTTGGAGGCCAAACGTTTCACCTTCCCTGCCCATTGTTCTATACTTGGGGCTCAACATCACCCTAGAGGGGCATGACGTCACCCCTGGAGTGATTCTTAGATGCAAATTAATTTTATTTTGTCTAGATTTAATTTGTGTAAAAAATTGCTGAGGTCGGCCCAGTAATTATGCACTAAAATTAATTTTAGGTTAAAATTTGTATAAATAAGCAAAAAGTGACATTCATTTTCATCATAACTTGTCATTGGAGACAAGAGGTCTGAAATTTGCGCCCTATTAGGGTTATTGGCTGAAATTGTGAGGCGCCACTCTTGTTTAAGGTTCATTTTTGCAACTTGGATCAATATTTGAAGTTTTATGGTGATCTTGCATGGTATTCTCATGATTATTCTTGGTGCAAGTAAGTGAAATCTGCATTTTGTCATCTGTTGAATGGTTTATTGTATGGTTTTATTTGCTCATACAAGATTATGAAATTGTATGGTGTATTTAATGCTTGAAGTAAGAAACTTAAGTTGCTACTTTCTTACTTTTTATTTGCCAAGCTTTTCACTAAATTGATCTAGTAACTAGTGAAACCCTAGAGCCCTAAATTGCTAGCACTCTAAGGGTTTGCATTTGGTTATTGTTGCATACGTTCTACTCCATAAAAAGGCTGAGGAGAGCAAGGCGATAGGGCCTAGAAGTGCCTACACCCTAGCACTTTGTCTCTTAAGGTCAAAATCTAGGAGGACTTAAGTTACTACTCCTCCTAGACTTTTTCCCTCTTAGACTTTTGTGTATCATCATTAATTTGCAGCCTTAGAAGAAGTCGCCCTCCTTGACAACATTACCCTTGAAGGCAGTAGTCGTCTTCTCTTATTTCTTGACAAGATTCAACTCAAACTCTTTCACTTCATACTTTAATAATTTACTAACCTAGCATAGATTACTAACCACTAAGACTGCTGCTGCCAATATCACTGTTACAACCTCTTCTTAGCAGCCTTATCAAGCCTATCAACTAAGTAAACTAACCCAGAAATTGCACAAGCCAAAGCACTATCACTTTGAGGCTTTAAACTATCCTTGTTACTATTCTAAATGTGCATTTCTGAAGCTGTTATAAGTCACTTTGCTGCTGTTGTAACTGTTGCTACAGCCACATTTTGCAGACCTTATCAGCCCATGCTAATAAAAAAACTGCCCAGAAACTTGTGCTAGGCAAATTGCTATCATTAAGTGCTAAAAGTGTGTTATTGCCTTAGAAAAGTACTTTTTTCTAAAGTGGTTTGCTGCTGTCATAGCTATTAAATTGCTGTTGTTATAAACATTTTGACAGCCCCCTTTTTAAGTCATTTATTTACTTGTATTTATCTTGAAAATTGTGAGTGACAAAGCATTATCAAGTTTGCAAGCCCTTTTATATCTTGTCTTGTCATCACAAAATCCTTAAAACCAACCTTTGACTTTATTACAATCAGGCTCCATTCAACTACTGGAAGAAGATTACCATTCACATCTAACTTCCTCCGATTCAGATGCTCAAAATATGAGGATCAGAAATATAGAATCAAATAGACCAAATAAGATTGATACCTAAAAAACTTGAAAGTGTGGAAACTGCATAATTGTTCATGAATGAACTCTACAAGATATTCAGCAAACCTATATCTAATAAATGTTGAACCAGAAGCAGGAAATATCCCATCCATCGAGCCTAAAATGGGTTCATCAACAATGCAATCATCATCATATCCCAAAATAAAAGCTATCATGGAAATTATCTCCCTGCAAGATCTTGGAAAGACTAAAGCTTGAAGAGGTTACTTTAAATCGGGAATTGAGAAAGTATTAGGCATATAACGAAGAATAGCATCTTGCTTTGACAGAGGTGAAGAATTACTGAACTTGGTATCTAGGTCATCATCACTTAGAGGAAATTCTCCCTCGGGAAGAAGGAGCATTTCTGAAATCAACGCGACAGTCACTGAAAATAGTTCATAGGAACCATTAACTAATAACGCTATGCAACTTTGGGGATTATATAACCTTGCACAGGCTGAAGCTAAATCCGGATAATGGTAAGCAAAGGGGATGAGAACTTGAGCCAAACCACTAGTCCAAGCAAGAATATGCTCTTCACAACTATGAAATCTTTCCAGAGTTAGCTGCCTAAGCTTACATGATGTTTCAATGGAAAGACAATGTCAGCACCATAGTCTGCTAGACTTTCGGCATCGGATAGGGCTTGTACAAACTTCGCAGAGACTGAAGGTTTTCTATTGAGGGCCATCCCTAATCTATCAAGCAAATTCACACCTAGACCGACTCTTTTATGAAAATAGGATCGATTCAAACTTACCTGATTCAAATAATTCATCTGTGTTAATCAATGAAACCTTCATTCTACATTATCCAGGTTTCGGAACATTCAAGCTCTCACACAAGTGACTATCCAAGGAGGAATGACCAATCACAGAGAGAAAATTGGCTTTAACATAGCTCGGGAATCACCTATATAAACATTTAACCAAATCAACAGTCAACAATAAATAACAAGTACAAAAATCAACACATGTTGATTAATTACTAGTTCATGAATTGAATTAAATGGGACCCAGATTACACTTCCCTTTTCATCTTTAGTGTCAAAACCATGGTATTGTAGAGTGGTTTTGGAGATCACAAAGCGGTTTTAGAAACCACTCTATTGAGCTCTAATTCCATTGGATTTATGACACATGGCAGCTGATCCAATACTTCAGAGGCATGCTAACCATTATCCTTCAACAAGTTTATGCACAGAAACAAATACAATCTTTTGATCTAAGGTTTAGCACGTCTATTGGATCACTTTGGAATGGTGCTCAAGTGAATAGGTGAATGCTCAAGGGGTACAAAGGAAAGGAAACCTTTCCTTTTCCTTTAACAAACCCTTCTTATAATGTTTTCTAACCACTCCCAATTTGTTCATTCTTTTAAGAAAAGAGGAAAATGTTCAACCACAACACACAACATGAGAGGCGCTCTGTTTGTGGGCAACAGGTGTTTGAGTGAGTTCTTCTTAAGTGCAACATACACAACAGTTAGAAGGTGAGTTATCAGGCCCAGAGCTTGATATATATTCTGTGTATGGGGCACATACATGCATCTAATTAGCACATTCCTATTACCCCCTCTCACCCAAGGGTAACTAGAGGATATCATTCTTCATGATCCACATTAGAAACATTGGTCCCAGAGATGATGACCGGCATGTTAGATTTTGAACACACCTCAGATCTTGTCTAGGTTCTCAACAGCACACACAGAAATCACACATTCTAAACTGTGCACATAAACACCATGAGATGCCTAACAACTTAGCACAGCGGAAAGTAAAAACCAGAAATTGAATCATACACAAGTACACAGGAATTTAATGCCCCAAACAATTGTTCTTCATTCATAGAATCCCGGAACAATGGGCTCCCGTACCAGGGACAATGGCCCAATTTTCTTATATAGAAAAATGCCAAAACAAGGAAATCATGTACTCAGAAATCCTTACTCACTGCTGATGAAACCCTCCCAGTTTCCTTGCTACTGAACTGAGGCTGAGGGTTAGGGCATCCCTTGCCCCCTCAAACCCTCATCTGACCAAACTGCTCACTGATGGCTGTCTGTGTCCCTGACTTGTGGCTGAGGGTGTGGCTGTAATAGCCCCTCAAAGCTGCCCAGAAAACTGCTTTTTCAAGACAGACTGTAACAGCCTTCAAACTGCCCTATTCCCTGTGGCTTGACTGCTTGTAACAGCCCCAAAGCTGACTGCAGTCCACCTGTAACAGCCCTACAGACCTGCAGCTGCCCTCCTTCTGCAGACCGAGCCTCAAAACTGCCTATCCCAACCCTCTTCCCTTGCTGCCTGCTTCTGCAAAGACCTGAGGCTAGGCTCCCTTTGCTGGCCGAGCCTCTCAAAGACCTGCAGTTACCCTTTTCCTTGCCCAAAGGGCCTCCAAAACTCAGCTGCTGCCCTTCTTCTAGCAAACCGAGCCTCCTAGGCTCAGCAGCTGCCTTTAACACCTGCCCAGAACACTTCTTAATCAGCAGAGCCCTGCCCAAGACACTTCTGTAGTATGTACAGCAGAATTGAGGCCTTCACGGCCCTCTCCTCTCAACAGATCACTGGATTGAGGCCTACTCGGCCTTATTCATTGTTGGCTGAAGTTTTCATAACCTTTCTCCCAAGAATGAATCTCACATTCACCTTATGTTTCAACTTCTCACATAATGTCCCTTTATATAACTCAAAAGGGTATGGAAGAAGCACCTAAATTAACTCAACATTAAATTAGACTTGTTTATTCACACATGTGGGTGTGAATCCCCAACACAAGCCAACAACGCCCATCAACAAGCCCACAAAACCCCACACTTCACACTGTAATGTCCCTTTCCGAGTAGGAGCTCCAGAGAGGAGGGCTTAGTAGTCTAAACATCCCCTTTAGACTATAGCCAGGGAGAAACAGGGGAAACAAGGTCATTTGGTGTCATTTCACTAGGGAATCTTATATTTCGAAAGTGACATTAAGTGAAAAGTGGGAAAAATGTGCTTAAAGTGAATTAAGCCAAAAAAAGAGGGGTGCTTAAGTGAAGGAGCTAATTATAGAGGTCAACGAAGAATTAGGGTTTGAGAAGGTATATGAAGGAGAAAAGCGATCTAATTCCTCATTATCCCAGTTTGTGATTTGAGAATTGAGCTCCGAGGAGAAAACACACAGGTTCAGGCGAATCAGTGGATATTGTGGATTCCAGGAGGAAGACACCACTTGGTTGATTTCAGTGTTGAGAGATACACCCGAGTCACCAGAAGGATCACCCAGATTCTTCATCGGTTTTAGCGGCAATTTACAGGTTCAAGCAACTAGGGTGCACTTCATCAGGGTGAGGGCGTGAGGGCTGGGAGACTCAGAGCTTTAGCTTGTCCCGACCAAGGAGAATTCAGAGATTTCCTTCTGACCCAGTTGAGAGGAAGGCATGGCACTCCTTTTGAGATACTTCTTGAGAGATTCCGATGGAAGAATCATCTAGGGCGCACCAAACAGCTATTGAGGGTGCAACACTTGTGGAGACTTAGGCAGGGTTCTAGAGAGATCACCGGACCAGATCCGGGGAAAGCCTTCCGACCCAGTTCAGAGGAGGACAGGGCGCATAGATTGAGACAGTTACAGCCCCTTTTCGATGGTGGAATCTCTAGGGCGCAGCAGTTGAGCCTAGGAGGGGCGCAACCCCCCCTTAGGGAAACCATCCGGGGTTCGTACAAATCAACAGAGGGTCGATCTTCAGGCCGGCAGTTACTGAAAGGGTGTTTGAGGTCAGGGAGAACAGTTTGAGACAGTTTTCAGGGCTATCTAAGGAGTTTAGCCACCAGGGAGAACATTCTAGTCTTGCAGCAGTTGTCATGTGAGTTGTCGGTTGCATGCAGCAATTCATCTTGCTCATCCACTAATCTAGCAGTCCAAGATACTCAGTTGTCAAAACTGCTACAACCCTCAACACTGCTACAGCTCCCTCTCAAAGTTGTCACATGTGTAGAACTGAGATCCAACAACACTTTTAGATGCCTCAGCTCTGATACCATGTTAGGTTTTGAACACACTGTTATGAACATAAATATACATATACCATAGATATTCATAACATAATAATTAATAAATAATAATTATTAATAATGAAAGGTCATGTCTCAAAGGACATGA